>OFHS01002446.1:0-20996 GCA_900245855.1 Calvadosia cruxmelitensis | reverse complement strand
TGTGAAATTCACACGGTTTTTCACACGATTTTCACATGGATTTCACATGGTTCCAGTTCATAGTGTAGTTACACTTCTGCAGCAATCGTCTGTCTCTGGTTGTCAGTTGATCGTATAGCTGCCTGTCATTTGTAGAAGTGGAGAATGTATTGCAAATTGGATTATTTGATAGACATCTTTCCTGAAGGGATCAGTCTCCTCTTGTTATTTGAGCAGTTCCATACAAGTAGTTTAACTGTAGGCCTAGTGAGAAACATCAGAGAAAAAGTCTTGAGGTAAAGCTATAGCACTCAAAGTTTTTCAGCATATGACGACAGGTGAACGAGCAACATTAATACAAATGCTATTCAGGATCATCAGCTATTAAAGGTGGCAAAAAGTTGGTTAAATAAGCACAAATAACCCAGATCTTGTTGAGGTCAGCAGCCATGCTGATTGGGAAATGTATTTGATGATCCGGAAAACCTTGATACGTCGAATGACACGCTCAACGTGGACCCTCACAGACGCAATCCTTCTGGTTTCAAGCTCTTCTTGCAAAGAGAGTGAGGATTGATCGCGAAGAAATGGTAGGATGTTGAGAGACGTGCCGTCAGGAAGAGAGTCCTCAATCGTAAATCCCTTGTCGGCCATCACGGAACCACCACTCTCCAACAACAAGAGAATACCACAGTCATCAGTCAATGCCTTGTCGCTGGTTTTTCCTGCATACAGGTCACTGACAAAGGTCACCATTCCAGCAGATGAGATGCCGACTAAACCCTTGGCAGTGTTATGGTGCTTGTAGCTAGAGTATGTAACACTTTGCGATCTCAGTGAACTGGGCATCTCAATAAAGAGTTCTGTGGCATCGATAATAATCCGAGTGTCAGGGTAGCTGTCGTTAAAACACTTTGGCATTGTCTGATCAATCACCTCCCTTGGTGCCCAAATTGGGAACTGGCGGAACTGACAATCTCCAAGAGGCCACATCGCAGCCGGACCAGCACAATAAAAATTCCTCCTCTGGAGTAAATGTCCTCTTCCGACCACGCTTCACTCTATTTTCAGTAAGAGTGCTCACATTAGTGTTCGAATAATGGTAGTTCAGTTTGTCTACTGCATCGCTAAAGGAATCCAAAAGAAGTTTGAATGTTTCGTAATCAGCTAACCCAGTACAAAACTTAAACATTTTAGGGTCACATTTCACTGAATCTACAGAGTACAACTGTTGTTCTGCAGCACTTTTCAGGTCAGCTACTTCCTTCTCCAAGCGCACTACCATTCCTTTTAGGCTTTTAAATTCCTCTTTGTGCGACCTTTTTAGTTCAGAAATAGTTCGCTGCAGCATTTCAACGTCATCACAATCACTCTCTGTCGTTGCACGTTCGACAGCGGTGTGACTGCTGTCCTCAGAATCGTTTTGCCAGCTCAGAGCAGACCGGTTTCGTGCTCTGGAAGTTGAAAGGGAATAACGGCAGATGGACGGGTACGTTTGGGAACAATCGTAGGAATATTGTTCATGTATGTTTTCTCCCCTCCAGGAAAATGAGCGGAGCAAACGCGGTGGTTTTCATTTGGAGTAAAATCTTTCCTGCTGATCAGTTGGATCCATTTCTTTTGCAGGGCGACCTTCTCCTGTCTATTTCCAGATGGGAATATGTAGTAAGACAACTCCTTGTTCCTTTTCGAGTTGTTGTAACATAGTGGAACACAGCAAGTATAACCTCCAGAGACCTTTCTTCAAGATGTGGCGCTGTCTGACATCGAGCAGTCATAATCCTCAGGTACTTCGACAAGACACAGTTCAGCGCTTCTTGTGTCATCGGTTGACTCAACCACGGGATCCACTGACGAACAAGGCTGTTCTACTACTGTTGCAGGTTCCATCAAGTCATTACGATACTCAGAACCAGTGTCAGGAGACAGGATATCATCGGCAACAAAATCCTTAACAACACGCTCTGAATAGGCCATTTTGCAGTAAGACTCGATCGTGCATTCGCGATGTTGACACCTGGATCAACAATGCATTGCGGCCGAATTGAATAGGGAAAATCGAGAATTGATAGGTTTCGCAGCATCTGCCTTGAACCCCAAGTTGCTCGATCGTCGTTATGAATTGCGTTATTTGTCTGCCTGTTTTTATACATTGGGGCCTTCAGATCAGCTCCCAATTTCTATATACCTTGCCAATTTCAAGTTCGAGTTGCCAACAACTGCGTTGAGCTAAAACAACAGTCTTGTCATCAACAACAGCGGGTTTGCAACGTAATACGAGCCATTGTGGCGAGGAAGGTAACGCTCATTCATATCGGCGCTGGCGTGGAACGATTCTATTGTCTTTGCAGTTGTCATCATGGGAACCGGTCTCAAGTAGAAGATGCGCGTCGAGCTTACCAAATACACGCGTTTCGTCTCGTTTTTACCAGTAAAAGGTTAGTAATTCGTCAAAACAAATGGCACACAGTTAAACTACAAACCCTTGGCTAATGATTTGTCTAAGAAAATTTTGAAATTGTCGACCTTGTGTGATCTAAATTGGCGTTCTCGTAAATTGCGCCGTTTCCCCATTGACTTTACGTACAAAACTTTGCGGCTGTGCGCACCCGGTAAACGTTCCAGGAAACCACTGTAATTTCACAGTTCGCATTTACTTAGGTACTGGAAACGATTGATCGACACGCTTTTCAACTTTTCGAAGGTCACCTTTTTTTGGACATGCCCCATGTTGT
The DNA here is from genome assembly GCA_900245855.1 of Calvadosia cruxmelitensis. NCBI lineage: Eukaryota > Metazoa > Cnidaria > Staurozoa > Stauromedusae > Kishinouyeidae > Calvadosia > Calvadosia cruxmelitensis. The sequence goes on along the minus strand of OFHS01002446.1, from coordinate 18,282 downwards.
CGCAACCATAAACATGCTCACTTTTTCGCGCCAAATATTATATCTACGATGGCAGTTCCATAAGCTGATCATTGGGCATAAATGAACTTGTGCTGAGATGAATTGCAAGATGCTTTAATTGACAGGAGTTAATTACTCAACAGGAGAACAAAACAAGGATCTCTCTGAAGCAAAACAAACGCGAGATGCCAAAGACATGGAAAACTTTTGTCAATTCTGCAGGAGAGAAATCCATTCAACCCGAGAGAAGAACTAATCAGCATCATGAGTGGCATGGAAGCAGACACTTCTGTCAATGTCGATGCTGCACAGAGTGTAGGCCAAGACATTATTTCTGCCATGGAAAACATCAAAGTTGCAAGACTGGAAGTTCAAGCGCAGTAAGCAGGTCAAGACAATAGATGCCAAGTCATTTGTAAAAGCAGATGGACAGGTTCTTGCTGTGGATCCCCAGTTGCTGTTTCAGAGACTTGTTCTGCTGTCAAGGTACACAGAAACGATGGAAACCATGTTCAGGTATGAGTTGTGCAGCTATCCACCAACTCTATTTGACTCGTACAGGCTACTACGTTCTGCCAACAAAGCTGCTCTTGCTGAAGCCTTGTGGGATAAGTCGAAGACAGCAAACAAAGACATCTCTTGTGCAATGCATTATGTTCTGGATGGTGGTGCCTTGCTGCATTGCCTGCCATGGCCAAAAGAAGTGACCTTCCTGGACATTTTTGCAATGTATGTTGAGTATGTGAAAATATGTTTTGGTGCTGCTGCAGTAGTATTTGATGGCTATGAGGCTGGAGGGACAAAAGATGTAACCCATCAAAGAAGAAAGAAGACAAGATTTTGTGCCACTGTCCATTTCACTGCAGAAATGATGGTTCGAGCAAGAAAAGCAGATTTCCTTGCCAATGACAAAAATAAGCAAGCCTTCATTTTCCTCCTTGATGATCATTTGCAGGCTGCGAGCTGTTCTGTATCCAATGCAGAGGGAGATGCTGATGTTCTAATCCTGAAAAAAGCAATTGAAATGGCTTCTCTCGAGGATACAACACTGATTGGCGAAGACACAGATTTGCTGGCCCTACTGTTGTATCATTGCAGTGATACTGTTCACCAGCTACTCTTCAAGCCGTATTCAAACAGATCATCCCAGTGTCGCATCTGGGACATCAAGTCAACGCGTCGGCACCTTGGAGAGCAGATTTGCAGCAACATTCTGTTTTTGCATGCATTCCTTGGCTGTGACACGACATCTCGCATTTTCGGCATTGGAAAAGGCACCGCCATTAAGAAATTTGAGAGTTTGTCACCTTTCCAGGCTGCTAGCAAGATCTTCATGTGTGATTTGTCCACAAAACAAGAATTAACGGATCCAGGAGACAAAGAAATGGCAGCTCTATTCAATGGGAAGGCTGGTGAAGATTTGGATCAGCTCAGGCTGAGGAAGTACAAAGAAAAAATAACTTCAACCAAGAAGGCCTTGGAACCACAAAGTCTGCCACCAACAAGCGCAGCAGCAAGATATCACAGCCTGCGAGTATACCTGCAGATTCAAGACTGGAAAGGGAGCAAGTGCCTTTCACCAATCGATTGGGGATGGAAGCTGGAAAAGACCTCTTCACACCATTGATGACAGATCTTCCCGCAGCACCTGCTGATTTATTGAGAATGGTCGCATGCAAATGTGGAACTGATTGCACAACGTTGTGCTGCAGTTGTCGTAAGCATGGTCTCCTCTGCTCCGATGGGTGTGGCCCATGCAATAGTGCAGGATGTACAAACAGGGATGCGATGTCAGATGTCTACCAAGATGATGGTATCTAATTCACCTAGGTTAGTAGCATTTCTTATCACAGGTGGGCGGTTTCCCATTTATGATGATTTAGGTTAGATAAGAATTACTTTACTTTATCATATGTGAAGGGTTAAAAAGATGGGGTAAGAATTTAAATGCAATTGATTCTGGTAAGCCCATGGGTTTTTATGTCTGTTTATTATATGCGTTTGATGTAAATTATTTCAGCTCATATTTTTGATTGCTCTATTATTACTTCCACAGTGTCCTGGAGCACTATTCACCACGTAGCCAATCCACAACGCAGGACAACCCGAGAAGGCTAATGCCTGGTTTACGGCCTTTGCCGCTCGTGCTCGAAGCAAGGCCCTCACTGACACTAAGGGTGGCGTCTTGCATAAGACCGACTTATTTCTTCAATTGTGTGGTGAGGATGCCCTTGTGAAACTTGCACGTTGTATGAAGCCAGCCAAGCTGCAAGACATCCCCTATGATAAGATCGAGGAGACGGCCCGTGCTTTGGTCGAGCCAAAGAAACGCTTGCTCACTGCCGAGCGTACAAACTTTCTGGCAATCAAGAAAATGCCCGACGAATGGTCAGATGATGTTCATCTTCGTATCAACCACGCGGCTGACCGCTGCGAGTTTGAAAAACTCCGCCAGGATGAGGACCCAGTTGAAGAATTAAAAAAGCTTGTCTTCATCAATTTTTTCAGCGATCGCCGTCGGGCATTTTAACCAAACCAACGAGTTCATCAATCAAAAACGATGACTTGCGCGAGCTGGTTTGGCAATTTAACCAAACCAACGAGTTCATCAATCGAAAAACCCACCGCCGCCGTCGTCTGCTGACATCAACAGCCTCAAGCCCGCAGCCTGTCCATCTGCCTCAAAATGTGGAAACTGTGGAAACCACCATCCACCCCGAAGCTGTCCCGCCTACGGCAAGACCTGCAACAAGTGCGGCAAGTTCAACCATTTTGCCTGCTCCTGCAGCTCCGCCGGCCGTGCTGCTGCCACACCTGCTGGTGCTTCCCATCAAAGTGCTCCCGTTCGTCCCAAGGACACCAACTTCGTGGTGGCTGAGAGCCCCGACAAAGAGCCGGGTATGAACGATGGTTACTTTATTTGTTTTAATAACTATAATGCGGTCGATAATGCGGAGGCGGTGTTTGAGCCTGTTAGCATCAACGGCGTGGAAATCTCGATGCAGCATGACACAGGTGTCGCATGCACGCTATTGTCCTCCCATTTGTGGCATAAAATTGGTAGCTCCGATCTTCGTAGTTCGTCTCGCAATTTACAGGCAAACGACGATAGAGGTATCGACGTCCTAGGCGAATGTCAGTTACACGTTGTACGCAGCAACGGTACAAGCCAGGACATTTCGTTCCACGTTGTACATTCCTCTTGTGGATATGGTTTATTCGGTTGACATGTGTTATCAGATTCAACGGTAATAAATTCAATCGGCAGCGCCGCACAGTATCTCCCTGTCGTCAAGGATGTTATTGCTACCATGAAACTAAAACCTCATGCTGTTCCTAAGTTTTGTGCCGCACGTCCGATGCCATTAGCTCTCCAGGCTGCCGCCACGGCTGAGCTCGCGCGTCTCCAAGCCATGGGAGTGATTGAACCGGTCGAGGGAGGCGGGGCAGACAATGCATCGCCCATTGTTTGGGTACGAAAGCCTTCAGGAGGCCTCCACATGTGTGTGGATTTTAGTGTTCACGTCAATGATAAAATCCTGAGCGATGCCTACCCCATATCCAATATAGAAAGCATTTTCAGTACTCTGAACGGTGCCAAATATTTTGCGAAGTTAGATCTGTATTCTGAATAAGAAAACATGTCCTGACTCTTCCGGCAACCAAAAGTGATAAAAAGCGCTTAAAAATAAGCATATTTATGCTTTTGGAACGGCTATTGCTGGGATCCTGACACAAAATGGTCATCCAATTATATACGTTTCAAAAGCACTCACTCTAGCTGAGCAAAATTATTCTGCTACAGAATGCGATGCTTTTGCCATTGTATGGTGTGTTGAACGCCTTCGACATGTTCTACTTGGTCGCTGTTGTATTAGCCTCGTTTATGTGAGAATTGAGTCATTGTGTGAGACTGCCACGTGAGAACCGGGCAAGGCAGATTTTAAAATGGTACACTTCATGCAGTATGTTTTGTCTCTGTCTCTGCTAGAAATCTTATTGTAACAGTTGCCGGTTCATCATCATCACAGATCATCAAGCCTTACTGTTTTTGTTCGGTGAAAACAAACCCATTCCTAAAACTGATTCTGCTTGCATTTCTCGGTGGGCCATTAAGCTAATGGCTTTTTATTTTGATCTTCAGCACCATCCAGGCACAAAAATAGCTCACGCAGATGCTCTGTCTCGCCTGTCGCAAACCATCGTTACGCGTGAGGACGTAGTCGCTAGTGTCGAAGCTGCGACCCCTGCCGCCTTCTTCGCGCCAGTCATTCCGGTTGCTGAGGTCAAGGCTGCTACAGCCGTTGATTCCCTCTCTCAAAGTGTCATACAGCGTGTTATTTCGAACAATTGGTCTAATCCATCCCAAGCAGAGAAACCCTTTGCGCGTGTCAAAGACCATCTCACCGTTGAAAATGATATGTTATATTTCAAATGTGTTCCCTTTATTCCCATCAAGTTACGTAGCACTGTTCTTCAAAAGGTGCATGCCACGCATCAAGGTATAAATGCAACTATTCGTTTCTTACTTCAAGTCGCATGGTGGCCCGGCATTTTCCGGGAAGTAGATCTCATGATTTCAAATTGTGACCGCTGTTCTGAGGTCCAGCCTCGTTTGGGTAAAACGGTACACAGTTGGCCTTCAGCTGGCCCTTGGGAGCGCCTTCACATGGACTTTGCACACATCCATGATGTAGGGGCTATTTTAATCATTGCTGACGCCGGTACAGGCTGGATCGAAGCCTTCCACTGTCCTGATCGATCTACGCCCACTGTTATTCGCATTCTGGCACAACTGTTCTCACGTTTCGGTATTCCTCCAACTTTTGTGTCAGACAATGCCCAGGAATTTATCAATGATGAGATTACACTGTGGTTACGTAATTCTGGGTGTTCCAAAATTGAATCCCCGACCTATTTCCCTCGCTCCAATGGTTTGGCTGAGCGTGCGGTACAGACCGTCAAGAAAGCCATGAAGGCATGGCACTCGGGTTTGCGTGTATCATTTGACCTGTTCCTTAATCGAGCCATGCAACCTCCTTGGCGAAAGGGAAATCCCCTGCGGAACTATTGTTAGGACGTGCACTGCGGGTACCTTTCGTTGCCGAATTCGCTACTGGTGACATTGTTATGTACCAAGCGAACAAAGCACGTCCTGCCCAGTCTGCTGAATATGTAGTTTCCAAAGGCAATAATACTGCCTGGGTCTCTATGAACGGTAGGACTGTTTTAGCGTCGCGCAATCAGATTGCTCGTGCAGGGTCTACTGTTTCCCAGCCTACTGATGTAACCCTTGGTACTGATGAATCTCAGCCGCAGTTACAATTAGCTGAACAATCGAGTTCAGCCGATGCTCCTCTTCGTCTATCGGCACGTGCGGTGCAACCACCTATTCGTTATGGTTTTGAGTAGCAAATTCCAATCGTTCAAATGTAAAATTTCTCTGGAAGGCATTTGATCGCGATGCTAAATTGTATTCCTCCGTACTTCCAGCGTAGATGGCAGCACACAGCGAACAAGATAAGAGTGAAGGAGGATAGAAACCCCACCCTCAAGGATTCATGAAGGAGCTTGATAAAGAATCAACTGTGCTTAACGACAGTATTCGTGGTGCTGAGTACCCAAAGAGACAGCAGTGTTCCTGAGCGCCAAAGAGATCAGCCAAAGAACACGCCCAAGATACCAAGGGTCACAATGCTCGCCACAACTGGAAAGAAAGTAACTTCTGTGGTTGCCACAAAGTGTGTCAGCTGTGATGGGCATGTAAGAAACTGCAAGCAATTCAAAGTGAAGCCACACGACAGCAGAATGGAATTTTTCAAAGAGAAGTGCCTCTGCTTTAAATGCATGGCATCAGGACACATCTCTCGGAAGTGCGATTTAGAGAAACCTTGTGAAATAGCAACCTGCAAGAGATGGCATGCAACCGTTGCATCCCCCATATGTTGAAATGCCCGCCACGTCACAAGCAGCACCAGCAGCAAGTGGAACGCCTGCGGCGAATTGCAATACAACAAGCTAGATGGGGGCCGGAAATACATGGATGCAAATTGTACCAGTAACGGTACACGCAAACTCCGGTAGTAAGGTCAACACATTCGCCCTCCTGGATAGTGCGTCAGACGTCACCCTGTGCAGCAGGAACCTATTGTCCACACTTGGGATAGCTGGAGAAGAATGCAGCCTCTCCTTAAAGACAATGAGCGATGAGGGGCAAATCAGAAAGGCGATCAGGACGTCGCTCAAGTTATCATCTCGTGATGAAGACGAAAGCATCGAGGTCAAAACGGTATGAGGCGATCGACAAGCCACACTTGGAGCCATGGGCCCGATGGGTAGCAGAATTACCGCTTCTGTCTGAGATAAAGATAGACCGTCCCATCGTGCATAGCAAGAGGCAAGACATCAATGACTACCAGCTGCATTGCTTTACTGACGGGGCTCAAAGGCGATTCGGATCAGTTGTCTACCTTCGGACAATGGACAAATTTGGTGACGTCAAATGTTTGTTTGTTATTAGCAAGTCATGGCTTGCGCCTTTGAAAGACACCACCATCCCAAGGTTGAGTTGCAAGCCGCGGTGGTCACTGGCATAAGGCTCGTAAGCTCCATAAATGGAATTGGACATTCCAGTTGATTCTGTGATGTACTGGACAGATTAAACCACAGTGTTGCGCTATATACGCAACGAAACCAAAAGATTCCACGCATTTGTAGCTAACAGGGTCTCCGAGATATGAGAAATCTCTGACCCTGTGCAATGGCGCTATGTGGACACCGCCAGCAAACCCGGCGGACAATGTGTCAAGAGGTCTGGATCTGGCGGATATGAAACCTAATTGTCGTTGGTTCGCAGGTCCATAATTCCCCACCAAGGAACCAGATTGTTGGCCAGAGGACCCAACTAGAAATCTTATGGTACCAGAAGATGACATTGAGATAAAGGTCAACGTGACAGTGACGCAAGAAGTCCAGATCCCGAGGTCGGATGAATTAAAGAGATCATTTAAGTGTTACTCAAATTGGGACAAGCTGCGTGCCTCAGTTACATGGTTACTCCGGTACAAGAACCACCTTAGAAGAAAGGCCGCACTAGCTCGAGGAGAAGCCGTTGGCAAAGATGTACCAAAGAAGGGCGATCTGGATGCAACAGAGCTACGGCAGGCAGGCATCGACATTGTTTGCATCATACAAATGGAAAGCTTTAAACCAGAAATTGAATCCCTGGAATGAAAGTCATCTGGCTTCACGTTTTCCTGCAATTGCTCAGCTTTCCTCTTGCTCTGTACTTCCATTGCCTCCATTATTCTTCTGTGTCATTCACTGGTTGCATTCTCCTGTCTTGGTCAATGGGGGATTCTGTCACAAACTTGATTATTAACTTGGCAATGTTGGCACTTTGCTGGTCAAGCGTCTGTTTTGTCTTCTGACTCAGGAGAATGATCTTCTTTGCCATTTGTTGACAATGACAATGCTGATCTTGCAGCATATCAGTGTTGTCTATTAAAATTGCAATTGTTTGTATAAAAATCACGTTGATCAATTAGTAACTAAGCAGAACGAATCAACATGAATCTGTAAAGGGTCCACACAAAATCACAAATACCGTCATCTGCCTGTTCCAAGGAAGTCACACTATAATACCACCTCTCTCGGTTGCCCATGGCCAAGAAATCCCTAACAAGGCGTTTCAGCACTAAGAAATACTGATCTTCAAGCGCGACGGCAAGTCTGACTTTCCATGGTCCAGATTTGCCTGGTGCAAAACTGCCATTTGATTATTGCGCATGAAGCACGGCAAAACAGGATCATAAAAAGGGTAATTGTTTTCTGTCGCCATGGTCATACTTTGGAATTGATGTCTGACAAAGGGCCTCAGTTCACATTGTGTGAATTTGAGGCATTCTGCTATTCACGGGAAATTTGCCTACGCCGTTCTGCCACCACTCCTGCCCCCCACTGTTCTGTGCAAATGGGATGGTGGAAAGATTTCAAAGGACCTTCAAGCACCTGGTGCCGTCAAACTGCAAATTCCTTTCTTTCCTCAGCACTGGCAATCATTGGATAATAGGAATCAGTTCTTTCCAAGCACTGAATGGCCGCATTACGATCACCCGGTTCCGGTAAAGTCATAAATGTCACTAACCAGCATAACGCCAACGCACAATGAAGGCTAGCCTGACAACTCCAAAAGCGTAGCCATTCCGCCACAGTTAAATACTGGGGAGTGTGTCGTTGTGAGTGATGTCTGCCTGGTGTCGGGTGGAAGTAGCAGACGCCACGCCACATCACGTGATTTTCAAGAGCAATACAGGACAGGTCCTGACGAGAGAGTGCTCTTATGAGCGTCCTACAATTCATCCTGGCCCCGCTCATCCCCTATCTGTGCAGTCGTCATCGTCTGCCACGCCTGTACTTGTATCTTCAAATATAGTTTCAATTAATTCCTCCTCCTTGTAGCTCTTCTTGCTTTGCTAGAACAAAACCACTAAACGAGAGGTCTACAAGCACGGTTTTTTCATAGTTATGTCGATAAATAGGCTGCACCAAAAAGGAAGAAAACTAATAGAAAATATTTGAATAACTGTCACAACTATTCAAATGTCAGAATTCAACCCAGTATTCCAATAATATTCGAATAAAAACTATTCGGTTTGCATCACTAGACAAATGGAGACAATTACCCTATTATACTGAAAGAATGAGCTTTACTTTCTTACCAGTAACATTGGGATTGCGCGCAGCAAATGGGAGTTACAGTCAAACCTGTATTAGCGGTCACCTCTATAGAGCAGACACCTGTGTATAAATACCACTATTCATAACCCCAAAACGACACTTTCTATAGAAATCAACCTGGACAGAAAACCACCTAGGTTGCAGTGTAGTATTGTACAAGCAACAACAAAAAAGCGCCCCACTTCACCCCGCTCTCCCATAAATCAAACATGGGTTATAACCCTAAAAACTCAACAGCAACCCTAATCATATTCCTTGTCCAAGTTGTCCTATAGATGAATCACTTTGCCCTACAAAAAGTTGTTTGTTTGCATATCCGACATTGCCGGACAAATAGTTATCCACTTATCAGTAAACTATGTAGCCTAGAGTAATGATTCAAAACATTAAAGTGCTCATAAACCCAAACATTTTTAGTTTAGAAATGGACACAGTTAGTCTTGAAAGTTACGAAAATGTGGAAATGCTGTCGCTCTGAAATCGCTACCTATTTTTTATATATTTTTGAAAAAAAACCTCGCTGAAGGAAAAAGGATTGGAACTAGGACGCGGAGCAACCTGTTTTCATCTACTCGCTACTTTCACGGCTCTGTGAAAGACGGCGATGTTCCTGAAATAGATAAGATTCCTGTGGAGAGGGTGCAATTAGCATGTCCTCCGATAAATCTCTCACGTACTTGTAGAGATGAAGAAAGCACGACATGCTCTGAGCCCCGATCTTTGTGTAGTGACCATGCTGCCGCTTGCTTCTGTAGTTGTGAATCGAAAGCGGATCCCAGGATCAATGAATTCGCTACCAAATACTTCCAGCCGGCTTGTGCCGTGTGTAATATATTCTAACAGCAAACACATGCTCCTTTGAATACGTGATTCGCTCATCTACCATTACCGCCTTTGTCGCAACTATTATTATTTTTGTAATTTTTCTTTATGACGATACAAAGGTTAGGTAAAAATAAAAATCACTGCGTTTTGGAAACGCATGGCTACCAAACCAACCCGCGGTCCCCGATAGTAATATTGATTCATAACAAGACACAAGACTAGATGAGTTCTTGAAGTTGCTCTCTATATATAACTTGATGACTCTGCATGAACATTGCACAGTTTTGCAATCAGACGAGCAAGTTCGAAATCTTAGAGGAAAAATATCATTTGGTTTAGTTGACTCGGGGCCGAATCCATTTGCGAGTTTTGCTGATATCGAAATTCGTCATGCCGGAAAGATGCGTAGTTCAAGGGTGCGGCAATGTCTCTGGAAATGTCTCTCTTCATCGGATACCATACTACAGCGATGAACAGCTCGTTTGTAGACAGAGGAGAACGCTGTGGGTACAGTTTGTGCAGACGAAGCGAGAAAACTGGTCCCCTTCAATGTACTCGGCCGTTTGCTCTGACCATTTCGTGCCGAATGATTTCGAGCAGCCCCTTGCGCACACAATGCAGCAACCTTCTCGGCGACGCTTTTCATTGAAGCGTGACTCCATTGGCATCGTGGCCGTTCCCTCTGTTTATAAGAAGGACGCGTAACCTACCGATGAAACTGGGCGGCATCACCGGCAGGTATAGTTGCTATAGCACTCCAAATCGATTAATCGATAATCGGCATTATTCTGCTGAGAACTATAAGCACAATATTGAATAATCGATATCTCTGACTTGCGTCCAGGTCATTCGGGAATTGCACATCAACGAGAGAACACAAGATGAACAGTACATTGAGTAAGAACAACTACCCTCGTCTTCCTGTCGTCGCAGCATATCTAACCAACAGCAAGATACAAATGTATAGTAGCTCCATTTATTTCAAATTATTTAATATTTTCCGTATGCAGAATAACTTTGGAATGCAGGTTATAATGCAGGCCTATCGAATAACGTGGCCAAAGAGGTAAATCAGACCAATCATATAATGCCTTACCTTTTGCATTAGCTGTTTTAGTCGGGTATCGTTTCCTTCACCTCTTATGATACATATTGTATACATGATCGAATATTATATACTACGTTAGAGCATTAGACGTCACAAGCTTTCCAATACTCGAAGTTTCACCCTGTCGGGATTCTCAAGCAAACTGGAAATTAGGCAACGAGACAAGGTCATTTAATTCATTGATAAAGTGTAAACAGTAAGCGAATAATCCACAACAGTGAAGCTACATGGAAATGAGTCTATTAGATCTTAGATGGAACAATTCAGGTTTCAATTGTTGATATGTCAATTACTTGTCTTGACAGGGCAAATTCACGTGGAAGCGAGATCATGACATCCAGTTATAAATAATATTTGTCTTCGTCTCTACCATGCGTCACATTTCTATGTTCTAGCCTACCAAAAGTGAATCACCTGGTTGTACAAGGTGCTGCACATTAACTGCGCTGAACAATAGACTGAAAAACAACTTGAGAGCCGCAAACACGAACTGCAACAAGTGAATAAAGACCTGGCTACAAACAACACACCGATTGCAATTGGTTAGCACACCAATCTCTCAAATGAGGGTAGCAACGGCAATAAGCTATCGATTTGCTCTGATCTAGCACTATGTTGATTATCTTTCCAAAGCAGAGAAATCCGTTGGACAGCAATATCTAGAAGATGAAGTCCAAGATCAGGAACAAGGAGTGAACTCTCCGTTGAAAGGGAATAAAGACAGGGATCAAACCTTCGACCATGGCAGCAACGATGAAAGCTCTTCAGGCAGTGATGATATTGAAAACTGTGACAATACCCGGTAAGCTGGTGCTAGTAATTTGTGCAAGGATCTGGTCACCAGTCACCAGCCCCCCATATCACGCATACACGAGATTCTAAATAAATTATCTTACTGTATATCTGTGTCATCAGAAGGCAACAGTTTTCCTATCCTTTCTGTTACTTATTGATTGTGGTTTCAGGTGCAACAAAGCGAGCAACATTCGCACAGAAACGAAATGCCTTGTATTTCTGTCACATCTTTTATTACTTTTCGACCTATGCCACGCCTGCAACACCCCAAACTCAAAAGTCAGTATCCGATTTGTTAGCACGATGGTAGAAATTGAAACTACTTGCTGGAACAGAAATTGTGCCAAGCGGAAGAGCTTGTGGCGAAATCAACCGTTTATGCCTGGGACAAAGCAGCCAGCTGGGAACTTCTTGCTTTGCTTCGCCCTCGCAATGACAGGCGCGTCGGCTACGAAGATCTGTAACATCTTCAAGCACATGGGTGTCGCGTGCTTCTCTCTTACAACATTCTACAAGTACCAACGAGTAAGTTAACAATATTCACGAAATATGCGTGCCTCTCTAAAGGGCTGTTTGATTGTCAACTGCATTTGGAGAAAATTAATGTTAATTTAGCTTCTGCACTTCTATGTCGTAGGAAAAGATATTTCCAGCGGTGTATCTTTACTGGGAACGACAGAGTCAGCGATTCGTCACCGAACTTAGAGATCGTGGAGAGCATCTCATAATAAGTGGGGATGGACGCTTCGATTGTATGGGACATTCTGCAAAATATGGTGCTTACACCATATTTTGTTCAAACTTGTCGAAGATAATTAATTTCAGCTTACTGCAGGTAACAATTCAGCGACGATAGCAATATAGTATGCTGATAATATTGGTCACGTGTTTCCAAAAATGTTCACTCCAATCAATTCTGTGATCAGCATAATTATTTGCAATTTCTCAATGATCGACGGTACAGATTCCAGATAGTCATGCACAGAGTTATTTTAGCTAGACGGATTTCGCCATAGTCACTATAATGACTGTGTTTATCATTGTAGAGAAACGAGGTTGGCAGCAGTGGGGCAATGGAGTATGCTGGTTTCCAGCAGAGCATGGAATTTTTGTCGAAGTCTGGCTGCAAGTATCAACGTTTATTTCTGATCGCCATATGTCAATCGCCAAACACATGCGCAAGAAATTACCATCTATCCGCCATTATTTTGATCTGTGGCATTTAAAAAAGTGTGAGGAACTGATACGAAAATGTTCCACTTGCTTTTGAGGACAGCGTTTCTTAAAGTGCAGTAACATATCTAGGCGTTTTCAATAGCGAATGTCGTTCATTTTATCCCGCTATTCGCAAAATCTTGTCAAAAAAAGAAAGCAAGCTACAGTGGTTGTAAGCTCCTTGGAGAATGGATCAAGCCTTGCGAAAACCATTTACACTGGTGTGCAACGTCAACGCACGATGGGAATGGCTCCGTCATTCTTGCAAAGTTCAAGTCATTCTTGAACCACATTGTAGACAAGCATGATGGTCATTCTGACAACTTATTTAGTAAGTGTGCCCACAGGACGATTCGACCTCGCAAGTGGCTCGACGCAGGTAATACACTCAATTGATCTAAATAATTTTCCTCTCTACGGGACTTTCTATTGAATAGCATCAATGCGACTTGGCCGCTGACAGTTATCGCTCATCTTTAGATTCCATAGTGTACGAGAAGCTCTGCGCTGCGCTGGACAAGAAACGACTTCTTCAGAATTTCATGCAGGCCTCGCCAATCGACCAGACAAGCTCGGTTGAAGGTTTTCACTCGGTTCTCAATCATTTTGCACCTAAGATGATCGCTTTCTCTTACCCTGGAATGTACTGCAGGTATATGTCTAAATACTGCTTGTGCGACAGTAGAATGTGATTATTAGATGTGTGCCAACGCTTAGCTAATTAGAGTCTAATTAGACATACAGTATATTGGAACTAAATGATTATGTAAATAAATGCGAATAAATGTAATTTTAGACAATTATAAAGTGATACTTCTTTCTAGACAGATTTGATAGAGTAGGGCAACTTAGATATGCAATAAACCAATGAACTACCAGCTTTAGCAAGCACTAGTATCGATGGTCGCTTGAAAAAGGTTTGACCACTGATCTGTGGTATTTCAAAAAGTGTAAGGAACTGATACCAAAATGTTCAACTTGCCACTGCATAGATGAAGTTGTAATATTGCCATTACTATTCAAGTTGTACTAAATGCATTACATTACATGTACTAGGTTTGGTTAGGCTGGTTTCCTTTTGAGAGCTACATTTTTCCAAACATGTAGGCACGCTCTTGCTGCTCTTCATTTTAACTGCAATTTGCAACGCGAGGTTCAGATGAACGCAGACGGGACTGCACAAGTGTCCATCCACTACCCAAAATTTAAAGGAGGAGAGGCCACGGTTCGAGAAAGGCGGATAAAGGCAAATTTTGGTGAGTGTAAAGAACGATAAACATTATGTGAATCCTATGTCTTGCTGCAAATATTGCATATCTCAACAGAATTAAAATTTAAAATTAATTAAATTATTGATTGCGTATTAAACCAGATTATGTTGAAGACATTTACACATTCCTTGTGGAATGCACAGACGAAACGTTGGCTAAAGGCGCAAAACCGCTTTGAGATTGTACACCTGAGCCCATGAACCGGATGCTGGAGAGGCAGTCCAAATTGGAAGCCACAGAAAAAAGGCGAAAACAGCAATCGATGGTTTCGTTGGACGTTCTCCCTACATCACAACTCGAAAATGATGGTAAGTCTAATGACCACTTAGTACCTACTATGCCTGTCATCATAAGTAATAATCATCATGAATTAAACTCAACCACTAAATTAGTAACTCCAGTTGAATTCTAATTTGCCAACGTTTTTATCTGAGTGCATACCCACAACGTCACACATCTATTCAAAGAACTAGGCAGATTGCCATTTAGAAGCGAACATATTCCATGTGAAACCATGACAAGTGTGTTTCACAAAATCTGCACCAAATAATCATTATTGTGGTGTTGTGATTGCAGCTTCCGTCCAGTTATCGCAGGTTATGAATTCTACTTGCAGAGAGCAATGAACTGACGGCCCCACGACCTTCAAAGAAGAGAAAACCGATCTGCTCGAAGTGCCAGCAGCCGATGAAAGGGCACAGAAGAGACATGTGTAGCTCTAGGCACACCGACGCAATATGAAGGCGATCAATGAGTGACATTACTTATTTGTCTGTGATTTAAAATAAATATACAAATGAATGAAATTACTTCGTAAAGTTGTAAGTTACAAGGAAACTATTCTTTCTCTTCTAAATCGTCTTCACAAACAAATCCTGTGTGTACTCCTAAAGGGTCTGGGAAACTGGATCGAATCAAATGGTACGCACACGCAGGTAGTGGAAGCCTCCTAGTTCCAAGACGTCCATGAACAAGTCTTGTAAACTCCCGATATGCCAAACTTCTGTATAGTCTAGGAATAATCGAATATGCAATGCGACTCTTTTAGGGTAAACATCGTTTACATTACGTTTTGTAGGTAAAGGCAACGAAATGTAGTTTAGCTAAGCGCTTCATGCCGTATGACATGACCTTGTTTTGCTATTTTGCATAGATAATTACGATTGTACAGTAATAGAAACTAAGCAAAAGTCATTTGTTCAAACCCACTAAAACTTACTTCGACGTCAGGATTTTCGCGTCGTACTTGGATCCTTCTCCTCTGCGGTAACGGTCAACTGACATTATTATCGACCATTTCTCCAGGCATATAATTCTAAAGGCTGGGTGCTTAGTGATGCAAGTAGCAACTCCAATTTCTTCAAGGATGTGTGGCTCGGCGAGGGATTCACAACAGCTATCCAAGTCCACGCAGCAATTACACTCCAGAGCTGAGGTTAAATTGTCTAAATTACAAAATCCGCATTTGCACCTGCAAAACAAAATTTTGTAGATAAGACGTCATGAGAAAATAAAAATACTGCTTCTCGCACACAACTGAAACACTATTAAGATAAATGTTCGCTTTGAAAACTGTCGCTTACCAAGAATGAATCTTCTCTTTATCTTCAAATCGTGATTGAAGCTCGGAAACCCGGAGCTCTTTGTCCGCTTTGAGAGCTGCTTGCACTTCCAGCCAAGAGTTATCCGCCAGCGGCTCATCAGCGTAAGGTTGCAATGCAACCTCTACATGGCTTTTGCTTACTGGAACTGGTGCAGGACCCGGTATGTAGTTGAGTTCTGAATCATCCGAACAAGAATCCGAACAACAGTCGCTTTCACTCTCACTTGAACTCATGATTCACTGACAGCACATCGATCGTGAAATCAAAACAAGAGCTGTGGTCAATAGAAGGTGTTAACTCCACATGAACGACGAAAAATCACCGACAATCTGTGATCGCCACTGACATGTTAGGCCAACTGCAGGGGGATGCGAACATTCACGGACGTCAAAATGTTGTGCACCATGGCGTTTTTTCTCACCTCCGTTTTATCGCAGATCAACACGCCAGTCTATAATAACTTATGTGTTTCGACTTCAAAAATTTATAGAAAATATATTTCGATGTCAAAAATTCTAAAATTTTCCAAGAATTGAAGTACAACGGTCTTCTTATAGCCAGTCAAATCGCTAACAATTTTGAAGCAAAAATTTGCAGAACTGCCCGCGCGACAAAGCGCGTCTGTCCTGACGACACTATATTCTCTCTTGACACGACGCCTCGCGTCCCTTAAGTGATGTCAATTAAGGTAGATCCAGATCGTTTTTGGCAACGCGAGGAAATATCGTATTCGCGGTAAAATCCTGCAAACGCGATTTTGCGATAAATGCAATTAAAGGAGATAGGATTGCGCTATTTGAAAAATTCAAAGGGATTCTTTACCAGGAAGACTAGCTCTATCAATACAACCAATAAAAGTTCTAACAAACAAATGCCGCTAGCACTTTAGAACGTATCAGTCCTCCATGCTTCTACAAGGGAAAAAATCAAGGCCTACAAGCAACAAAACAACCACAACATAATCAAATGAACTCACGAGCTTTCATCGTCCGTAAGTCTTGCAATTGCACGATTGACATTCAATCAAAAGTTGAGGCAGATCGATGTAGGCAATCCAATCAAGCCCACATCATGAGCAACGGCTTGGCGCCAAGACAGCACGTTGATAGAGAAAAGCATGCAGACAAAGCAGGAGTGACACGCTACTAAACACAGGAACAGGCAAACACTTGAGGCCTAATAGAGATGTAAAGATCATGTTGAGAGGAAGGTGACTTTGGTGGTGACTTTGGTGCTGCTTCAGTCCACAAGAGGCTGGCATGCAAAGAAAGAGAGGCTGTGGAGTTTGTTGGTTTGTTTGTTTTCGTTTGTTTATTTCAACATAACATCACATAATTATATACAATAGTATATATGGATAATTAAGATTGACAGATACGATTAAGGGCCATTCTGTGAGCAAAATAGCGTGTTCGTTTAGAAGACCCTTGATTTTACATGCATTTTACATGTAATCTTTGTCAGTAATTAATAGTGATTAACTGATTATAAATTTAATTCATATCAATACACAACCTGGCTACAATGAAATTATGAGAGTAGGTTCATATTGAGTCACTAACGAAAAATGAACATGATAACAACGGTGAGAGAGGGTGCAAAAGAAAGGAGGAATCAGCCACAGATAAAGCAGCTTTCGATTGTACAGTTGGTATAGTATAGGCCAATGAAGTGATCCTTCAGTTTTTAGTAAAAAGTGGAGTCCCCACGTGAATATTAAAAGCAAATTCAAAATTTTTCCAAGAAATTGGAAAACAAAATTCATTAAAAGGTTGCAGTTTGGAAGTTCTGATTTAGTTTGATCTTAATACTATTGTTCCAAATCACAATTGTATAATCAATATGTGGTTTGACAATGGTGTTATAAATGTGTACTTTATGTTGCATAGAGAGAATAGAGAAAATATTTGTTCTAAGTTTAGAGTGCAAATAATTAATATTTCCATGCCAATTTAACTTACCATCAATCACAACACCTACAAATTGTGTCTTAACTTGTTCTTAAAGAGAATTTGAATTGAAATAGAAGAGATTGAAAAAAGCTTGATCAGAATGATTTACCTTTTGCATTGGTATACAGTACACGGGGCGATTAATCACCATTTATTACGGGTTAGTTGATGTAGAAATGGGATTGGAGATGGACTGATTGAAAACGGAAACAAAGTCATTGTTTGTGAGATATGCGATGCAGGGCGTGAATTGCTGCCACTTGTTGTTAAATTACTTGCTATTAAGTAGTTTAACATGTTTGTGAACACTTATCTCGTTGACATTTAATAATCTAATACTTTAATAGTAAAATGCACGTCTTACATATTGCCTTTCACTTCTGGAATTTTATAACGGGTAACAATGTGGTCAAACTCGCCATACAGGCATTTCACAAACGTCTTGCACATAGCTGTTTTGCTTTTTTTATTTTGAAGGGTCTAACTAACATTGTTAGTTTGTTACATTGAGTTCTCTGGAATATTATAGTGTAATCAACTGGCTGAGCTGGCAGTGTAATATCGCTGTCTTACTGCAAATCTTCAATGTAGCATAAATGTCACATTACACAAAATTAGGATGAAAATGACTCTCGATAACTGGGTGTTCCTGTGGTGGCTGTGTTGCTCCTGTTATTGTCACACGTATTGCTTGTCATGTTTCTGATTATCTTCCTGTATATTGTTCTCTTGTGTTAATCTCCTTGGTGTTAGTAATGGCATGCTGTTATGTC
>OFHS01002445.1:0-20997 GCA_900245855.1 Calvadosia cruxmelitensis | reverse complement strand
GAGAAAACTTCACACCAAATCTTAAAGTTTGGTTTGGCGATGTGGAGTCAGAAACAATGTACAGGTACTTCAACCATAATCTTATTTTAGTGCCAGAGGCTGATCAAACTATTTCTTACAGACAGCGCAATCAGTCTAATGATGTGAGATTACTGCGTGTGAGAATGGTTCTGTCGTGCAAGCATGAACGGCAGCGCAAATTTGTTATGTCAAAACTAAAGAAAGTTTTCTGTATTAACTTTGTTGGCAATTCCAACTTGTTTTCCAAATCTGCCCCTTTGTCAGGTAGTAAAATTTCTGGAAAAATAACTTTCGGAGTCAAATTTTCTTTTGCTAATTGTATCTTCTTATTGACCTCTATTACAATCTGTTGTGAGTCATCAAATAATTATGGACAGTGATAGTCTGAAGAAAACAGCTGCTAAATGGTATGTCGTATGATTCAACAGCGAAGATATGATGTTTCAGCAGTATATAAGTCTTATAGGGGCTGTCATTCAACTATTTCAGCTCCTTTGCGATATAGCTGCTGACTTTAGGTTAGTAGCCTCTGCAAGCATCCATTCAGCTGCTGCGAATCAACATTTTTGCTGTTGTCATAATTCCATGCCTTAGCTAAATTGCTTCTGCTGTTTGACTTGGGTGCTAATTTTGCAATGTTCCCCTGTTTCTAGATGTGAAGACAGTATGCTATGTGTTGTACCAGACATATCAGCTTTCAGGGATGGATGGAAATTTGTGCGTTCCCCAACGCAAGTTCCTGTATCATTGGTACGATGTGATGGGGTTATTTACCCCACTGGCTTGACTTTCACTTACACGCCAGAGCCAGGCGAGAGGACTCGAAATCCTGAAATAGATGCAATTATCTGCAACTTGCCAGCGACAAATGAAGCTGCAACAGTCAGTTGATGTCTGCCGGGAAGGAAGACAGTGTCCCTTGGCGACACTCTAAATATCTGGAGATGATAACGTGTTAATAGCCAGAAGAAAAAGAGAGACTTCTGAATAAATGGTTAATGACTGGGTTAAAACTTAGTCTGAAGCCCTTCGGTAGAAGAGTAGCTTGGCAGCATAGTTATACATTACACAACCCCTGATCAAGTTTAATTGATTGTTAACAACACGTGTAGTATCTTATACTTGTGTGACGCCACAGACGCATACGCCAACTCAGTGGACTTGTTTTAGAGGCAAGGCCATGTTTTATCGTAGTCTGTCAGGGCGTCTTTGCCTGCACAGTGACAAAATGCCTGTATTTATATCTTACACATAATTACATATTGTAGTTGCAGAATTATGGTACTTTGGAGGTGTGAATTTTCTGTAAAAAGAAATTTTCCGAAGCGATTGGTACATTAATTTTAATAATTTACCAGCCACTAGTAATCAGTCATGATCAACTACGCTTTCAGCTCTATCATTATTTTCAATTTCAAGATTTCTGTGCCTTATTTTATTTTTGGTGCATTCGCGACCAGGCTGTTCTTGAATATTGCTAAAAATGAACTTCAGTCGTGCTGCAAACTGAGATAGTAATTTGTCTCTGATTGGCAAAATGTACAGAACGATGCAGTTGAGTAATAATGACAGCTAATATTCATGAATTATGTCGAGTAACTAACCGTAACTTGAATATTAATACCAATTTGTCAACATTCTACAGAGATACCGAAGCACCGTTGCATGATATTTCTGCAGAAATGTGTATGCTAGCGATTTTATTAGATCTCCCATCTCCTACCCAAAGGTCTTTAATGTCAACAATGCTCTGCAATGAAAATTCAACGATATCAGTAATTTCCATGTCCTGTACCTTTGTTTAGTTTGCTGCGGTAAGACTTTTCGTTTAATCCTTTGTAAATACTTTTGTTCGTAAATCGTGCAATCACAGCTACATAAAGTAGTGTTTGTATGATGGAAGAGAAATTGACTGTACGGTCAAACCTGTATTAGCAGCCACCGCTATGGAGCAGCCACAAAAGTCCATTTTCCTCAGGTCCCGAAGGTGACCATTATAGACAAGTTTCACTGTAGCTGGAGAAAAAGGGGTTATCTCTGAGCCCTTGTGCGAAATGACAGTTGCATCTAAGCCAAGGCTTCAACCTGTCATATTATAGTGGCACATTCCTACAAGGTGGCTTTTGATAGTCAATAGGATACCACTTCGTCCGCTTGTACATAATGTTAGACTCTCACAGTGAACATTTGCACCGTCTGAATGACATCATCTGAATGCTTATTAGAACGAGCCAAATTATACCCAGGAATAATAATCAACAAATGAACCACTCAATTTGCTGTTAAAAATTATATTGTGGGCACAGCTTGACTGAGACATTTTGGTGAGATACAGCTATACAAATTGTGATGTCTATGAATTCATAAATAATATTGCTGAAACAGAGAAGTGCACTTCAATACTAAATTTTCTTCAAATTTAATGGTTTATTGGGTCACCAATAGCCGCTCTCTTATCACACGTAAATGAAACTGTCAAAGCAAATCTTACTCCTTGTGTAACACGCTCAACAAAGTGCTCGTTCTCTGAACCAGATGTGAAAAATGATAGTCTGCCTGGGCGTGGTTCTACGGATTTGTTGTTCCATTTATCAACGAAAAAGAAGCGACCTCCTTGAAACTCTGTCTCGTATTCGCTAAGGTATAGCAATGATGTGTAATCGAACGAGCCGTAAGTTACTTTATCAACATGCGCATGCCAGTACTCATCATGCACGGTCTTGGCTGGTGTGGGGTCCATTCGGGAGAAGAAAGTGGGCTTGGTCAAATGCACGCTGTTGCGGGGGATCTGGAACTCATTGGCGACTATTGTGTGGATCTTATCCTTGACTTGTTTGTAAACATGAAAATCAATCTCATCAAATATCTTCTCTTTGATTTTATACACGTTGATGAATTGCTTTCCTTTGCTTAAAGCGCCACTGTTTAAATCGAGGATTGTTGCTCCACCTGAAGACCCGCCATGCTTCATCGCCTTCTTTGCGATTGTTTGCAATGATTTGATTTCTTCTTCAGAAAATTTATTATCCATGATGCAGCGTCCACATGTCTTTGGGGTGCATACTTTAAAACGTTGGTCATAGTCGTTGGAGCACGGGACCTCTATGAAATGTCTGGTCACGACCTCGGCGTGAGAGACCACCACATCGTCGTGCAGTTCAAACAGGAATCTGGCACTGTACAACCCGACAGCCAGCACTAGAGCCAGCGCTACGAAGTTGAACGTGTACGACGCCATAATAGAGTTATGATTACGCTTCATCCATTTAGAAATGTACTGCGGCCCAGAAGACTTCAAACCAGCTAGCCCACGGTCAGCACCATCCTTTGTCGATAGTGTTTGTTCTGACGAAGTAGCATGTTTCTTGTGTGACTCCGCGAATCGTCTTCTTACGCTGACCATCGTTATGATATAGTCCTATGTTGTATATTAATTGTTATGCTGCATGGATATTCACTTCCAGGTAGCTCTTGCAAGTCAACCAGCAGTTTTAACTGTACCAGTTGACCAGTTGTGTCTGAAATCAAAATCAAGCGATTGTTTCAGAAAAAGCCCTCCTCTTGTGCACACCTCGTTTGACGGTGTCCAGCCTCTCGTGAATTGCTGACCGGTGGCTTCGCAGGCGTGGTCCACGTCCTTCCACATCCAAAAATCAAAATTAAGCGAATAAGCTTTTGGTGCTTTTCATGGTTTGTCGAGATGTCGAGCACAGAAAATGCCTGTTATACGTTGATCAACTATCCAACTGATCAAGAGTCGTCTTCTGAGGCAAAGCTTAAGGATGACTTGGGTGAGTTAGCTGTCAGTTGCTCGTGCCGAATCGCTTCCTAGACTGACTCGTCCCGTCCCATGTCTGGCCTAACCTTGAAGGCTACTAGTCTAGAGGCTTGTGATGCACAGTTTCAAAGGAATTGCTTTGCATTGCATTACGTGAACAGGAGAAATAATTTATTTTCTTAGTCATGACATGAATTTTTATCATGTAAGCTTTTCCAAAGATATTTTTTATAGACAGAGCATCTAGGCTTCAAATTCAAGTGTTGAGATTTTTAGGAGAACACTTGGAAGATGTAACAAATCATGTATGCCTGGCATGACCAGTTGACCACCCCATCATCATTTCGTTTTATTTAGATCATTTTCCCGTAAGCAACTATGCGTGAGTACGTACAGGATACAAGTAAAGTAACTACTTGTATACAAAATGACATTTTATCATCGAATACAGTTATTATGAGAGTAATTATGGTAGATGTCAAAAGTAAACATTACTTGTTTACACGTGTAAATAGTCGCACTCTGGCAGGCACAAGATCAGATCTCAAGATCCACTTGCGCCGAAAGGTTATCGGATGTGACTCTTGAGCAGCACTGCGACCCGAATGAATTATTTTATCGTATTACGGCTGAACAATGCAGCGAAGCGCCCAATCGAAATACCATCGAGTGTGTTCTCGGGTATTTGCGAAAAGGTGCTAGCAATGGTGTTGCAGGGTTATTTTCGACAAGGCTGCACTTTCTGCAAAGATCACAGGATGCGTGATTAGGAAAGTTGACCACAGCCACTTGAGATTTTAAGAAGCGAGTTCTGTCAAAGCAGCACAAAGTCGTGGGGAAAATGCGATCAAGATGGAGAAAATACGAAGTTCCCATGCTAAACCTGCTTCAAAACGAACTATTTTTGGCAAGCAGCAGGTCTATAGATGTGAGATTATTGTGTTTCCAAATTGGTTCTGTCAAACGCGCGAGAACGGCAGCGCGAATTTTGAAGTTGAAAGAAGGAAAATTTCCTGTACTAACTTTGTTAGCAATTCCGACCTGGGTTCCGACCTCCGCCCCCTTTTCGCTGGTAGTAAATATTCTCAAAAGTCGATGTTCAGAGCTCGATATCTCTAGTTCTCGACGTCTCAGTTGAAAAATGTTTTTGCCAATCGTATTTTCTCGTCGAGCATGTGAAATATCGAATTTGGTGGCAGTAGCACTTCAAAACAAAACTTCTTAGCGGTACCATTTTACTCGCCCGCGGCAAGGCTGCTAACGTGACTGTGCAGCGTGACAAGTAGTCGAGATTATTTCATATCTGTTATAATTATTATTCATGCAATAGTTGAACAATGTTTTTGTTTCTTGTAAATGTGAAATTGCTTACGTAAGTATTAAATACACTTGTTGTTGAAGACATGTTGATCTTTATTTAATAGTGTGATAATTTTCTATCATTAATTTATTTTGAAGACGTGATATGTGACTAAATGTAACATGTGTTCATGTGAAGTTCAAGCATAAGATGAAGCAAAACATCCTTTATGTAGATCTATAACTGCCCGCAGAGTGCAGACCCCAGAAGATGGGTTCCTTTCTGCGACACACCTTTTCAGCTGAAATGTTTTCTCCCTGGAATCGTGACTGTTTACGTGCTTTGTTGTTTTAGAAAAAGGAGACGTTCGCACCAAAACATCCGCCTTGAAGCGGGCCATGTACCAGATGCTGAATGGCGAGAAAATGCCGTCACTGCTGATGACGATCATCCGCTTTGTGCTGCCGATGCAAGATCACACTATTAAGAAACTACTGTTGATCTTCTGGGAGATCGTTCCGAAGACGGGACAAGATGGAAAACTGCTTCATGAGATGATTCTTGTGTGCGATGCGTACCGAAAGGTGTGTAATTAAAATGCAGCATCGGTTTGATGTGAGCCTGCCTTTGTTCTCTGATTCTTAATTCATTTGTTCTTGTTTTTGTAGGATCTTGAGCATCCCAACGAGTACATCAGAGGATCAACGTTGCGCTTCCTTTGCAAACTCAAGGTGCTCATCAGGCCACCGATTGCAGCTGGTTTTCTTTTCAATGGCTTTTTACGTGTTCTCCACAGAAAATCAGTCTGTTATACAGTTTTCGAATATTGATGTTGAAGCCGTAACATCTAGAGTGACATTTTGTGACCTAATCTGGTACTTTCCCTTGGGATGACATTTTAAGTGGTTTCTAATGTTTATATGGTTAGCCTTTGACATTTTCACAATGCAAAGGTAGATTGCTTTTGCATCTACATGGTATTGAGTTGCTGTTTGAAGTGTCATTTGCCAGTTTCTTTAGTATTATAGCACCTGTTTCTGCTGTATTGTGGTCCTCTGCTTTTGTTGACCAGCGTTGGTTTTCTGCAGGAACCAGAGTTGTTGGAGCCATTGATGCCGACCATCAGGTCATGCTTGGAGCATCGGCATGCTTACGTGCGACGGAATGCTGTCATGGCAATCTATACTATCTACAGGTATGTGATCTTTGATTTTGTTTAATTTGTAACTCTCCATCAGTTACTGCTATTTATCTTAATTCGTGATGTGAATTTTTGCATTTAGAAATTTTGATTTCCTTATTCCTGATGCGCCTGAGTTGGTCTTCAACTTCCTTGAGAAAGAACAAGATTCGTCCTGCAAGCGCAATGCCTTCATGATGCTAATCCACGTTGATCAGGTAAAAGATACACTATTATTGCTGTTTGCAGCCTATCGACGTATTGAGTAAAGTGACAATTTCCTAGTGATTTCTGCCACATTTTGATTCTCTATTCAACTTTACATGTGTGACTTCTCCTAGCATTTGATGTTTGCTATTCCTCTCTCTGTTGTTGTTTTGTTCGTTGTTATCTTATATTAAGTTAGTTTTGCTCAACATTGCTTCCTGTATCTTGGCAGGAAAGGGCCTTGGACTATCTGAGTACCTGCATTGATCAGGTGCACACCTTTGGAGACATCATGCAGCTGGTCATCGTTGAGCTGATCTACAAAGTAAGAATGAACTATCTACAGTGTACTCTGCTCTGCATCAAATGGAGACGTACTACTCACGTTGTATTCTGTCCAGGTCTGCATTGCCAACCCATCAGAACGTGCACGCTTCATCAAGTGCATCTACAACCTTCTCAATTCATCTTCCAATGCGGTCAAATACGAAGCAGCGGGCACATTAGTTACCCTGTCGTCAGCACCCACAGCAGTGAAGGTCAGTAGCGGCAGCCGTTAGCAAATAAAACATCACACGGTGACTGATTTCTTTTAATGATCAAGTCTTGTGTTATTGGTGTAGGCGGCTGCCAGTTGCTACATTGATCTGATCGTCAAGGAGAGCGACAACAATGTCAAGCTTATTGTATTGGATCAGCTCATCAAACTCAAAGAGAACCCAACGCACGAGAAGGTCCTCCAGGTAAGTGACGTTGAAGCGATTCATGTTGTATACTTCTGTGACAGTGAGGCTGTCTAGCCCACACGTGAGTGAGGCCAGCTGGGCTTCATGTGATGCATTTATCAAACGACTTTTGACCCGTTGAAAAACATCCTTTAAAGCGTGAATATCTTGTTTGTTTGGTTTTGTCGATTAGGAATTAGTGATGGACATCATGCGAGTGCTGATCAGTCCAGACCTTGAAGTGCGTAAGAAAACACTGCAGCTGGTCCTAGAGTTGGTTTCAAGTCGCAACATTGAAGAGGTATGCTGCTGTTGATGATGCCTGCTAATGCCACATGCTAAGTGATGAGTGCGGTTGCAAATGGATTTCTACAATTTTTGTTCATTTTGTAACAGGTTGTAATGATTCTTAAGAAGGAGGTTACCAAGACCCATACCGAGGCAACACAAGATGATGTCGGCAACTACAGACAGGTTGTTTTTCTTGCTTGTCTTTTAATATTGACTTTGTGGTTCTCCTTAGTTGTTCCTCTCCTAATATGATGTTGTCATATTGTCATTTAGGTGCTTGTACGATCGCTTCACTCTTGCAGCGTCAAGTTTCCAGATGTGGCATCTTCTGTTGTTCCAATGGTACGGCAGCAGAATTGAGCATTCCCATCTTGTGATACTCTCTTGGAGGATTTGCACATTTTCGTTGCAAATGTTTCTTGATTAAGTTGCCTTGTTTGTTATTTAGTTGACTGAGTTCTTGGGTGATACCAACGAGCAAGCAGCCTTGGATGTCCTGCTCTTCATACGTGAAGCCATACAGAAATTTGACAACATGAAGCCAATAATCATGGAAAAATTGCTTGAAAACTTTCACACCATCAAAGCTGTGAAGTGAGTGAGTCCGTAGTTTGATTAGTGGCAATTGGGACAGTTGGAAGTTTGATGATTGACTTGCTTTGTGCTCATCCTTCTCTCTGATGATGCAATGACGACAATATTTTATGCAGTTGTTTGTTGTTTATTATTTCTGTAATTCTTCTCAATTCGATGAAAAAATGGGAAGGGGGATATGCCGTACTCGGTTTGATCAGTGTTCAGCAAAGTATTGCAAAATATTACTTAAGTAAAAGTAAAAATGTATTTCCAATATTTTACTGAAGTAATCAAAAAAGTACCGTATTTTCCGGTGTATAAGCCGACTTGGTGTATAAGCCGACCTCTGTTTTTGAGGACAAAATAGAGGGTTTTATGATAGGTTCGCTGTATAAGCCGACCAAAAAATTGTATCTAAACCTGCCTTATACGCTTTTAAAATCAGCTGATCAGTGATTTCCTTCAGGCAAAAGAGTGTTTTCTTGCACGTGTTTTTATGCGAAAGCGAGTCAGTTCCAATCAGAGCTCTTTCTTTGGTGAACCAATCACAGCGTAGTTTGATTGTTATGCAAATGTTACAATTGCATGGTCCAAAGCCAACATGGCTGACCAGCTACGAAGGAGTGTTTTACCGTAGTTTCTTGCAGAGGAGTGATATGGAAAGAAGATCTGCAGCTTTTGCAAAACACAGACCTTTCTCAGTTTAACTAGCACAACCAACATAAATACGACTTTTTTGTTCAGAAATGTGTACAGAAAGACTTTGAGAACTTCTCACAGGGATCTGAAGGTGAAGTTGTTTCTGATCTTCGTTCCTTTGATGGCTTGGCTTACTGATTTAACTCTGTAGGTAAATTGCTGCACACATTCTCTATTTCGTTCTGACATACTGTTCATGTTGACTAACTTTACTTGACAATAATTTGTTGATGAAACAATTGCTTTACAAGCACAAACTTGGCCTTCTTTTCCTCTTTGTGTCCATTGTTTTCATCATACGTGATCAGTATTCGTTGTATAAGCCGAGCCTTGATTTTTGATTGAGTTTTGAGGGGTCAAATATTCGGCTTATACACCGGAAAATACGGTAATGATGATATATTTTACTTAAAGTAGAAAAGTGAGTCTGTCTGAGAACACTTTCCTGAGAAAAGTAATTTGCAATGACATCAACAGTACAAACTAAACACTTTATTGCAATAAGAGTTATGCCAATAAAGCTACAGCCCAGCACAGCATGTCTTTCACAGCATTGGACATGCATTTATAACAAGGTGATCATGTCTCATCTTTATTTTACTACAAATCCCTTTGCTCGCATTCAAGTTCTGTACTGTGTCATTCAGTCACAACAAAACTACTTTCCTAGTGGTACACAAAAGTAACTAAGTAAAAAGTCAGAGAAGTACTGAGAAAAGTTGTCCTAAAAAACTTTACTTTATTCCTTGAAAGTTAATTTTTATTTTATTCAAGTAAAGTAGGTAAGTAGAATTACTTTGTTACTGGCTAACACTGGGTTTTATCACTGTGTCATAGTTTCAGCTGAGATACAGCTACGTGGTCGTCAGTCCTGATAATAGCTACTTGACCTTTGTTGCAGAGTTCACCGACATGCGCTTTGGATCCTTGGTGAATATTGTTCAACTCCGGCTGACATCCAGAGTGTGCTCAAGGAGATTGAAGATGGCTTAGGCGAGGTGATGACGACTGCCAATCTGCAGCCCTCTATCTCGTTACTGTTGTCACTACCTGACATTACAATTTGTCTTATCCATTGATAAATGGATTGCATTGGCTGTTTGTTTTTTACTACAGATTCCAATTGTTGATGATGAAATCAGAATGGCTGCCGGCGATGATAACGAAGGTAATTAATCTGATGGCATCATTATTCCATCCACTTAAAAAGGCGTGACGTTCGCTGTACCTTGATATGTGCAATCTGTTCTGTGTTGTAGTTCCTTAGTGTTTTGTATCAGTAATGATCTTTTGAAGACGTCCTCCTGGTCCTCAAAACAGAACTCTGCCTAGTGAGGTCACATGTTGCCTTGTCAATCAACCACGCAAGTCAAAAGGGAGCTTGAAATATTCTAGAACTGCAGTTGTTTTTGTGTGCCAATAGAGATCTTTGTTGCGAACCCAGCAGGTCCAGAAGACATACAGCAAGGATCTCAAAAACTTGTCACTGCCGATGGAACTTACGCCACGCAAAGTGCGTTCACAAGCAAGTCAGATGGCTGCTCGAAGAAGAGGTTTGATTTTGCCACCTTGTCTCGTTGTCATTTCCTCTGATGCAAGTGTTTATCAGTATCGTGCATTGCCAGTGCTTGCTTTCTTTGCAGACCGCCCCTCCGTGCCTACTTGATGGATGGTGACTTCTTCATGGGTTCCGCAATTGCAGGGACATTAACTAAACTCGCTCTGAGATACCTCGACCTGGTCAATGATCAATCACTCCAAAATGTTAGTATATTTCATTTCAAGTTCACTTATTGATGTTATCAGATGACTCATAGCATATTAGGTTAATGTCAATATTGTAAAGGGTTTGGCATCAATTAGCTGCTCTGGGACTGTTATTGTGATTGGTGCATCATTGCTTTGATGTACGACGGTGGTTGCTTAAGGCTAAGCATATCCAATAAGTAAAATTAAGATCTTTGACGGTCCAAGTCTTTGCTTGGAAGCGGCTGTATCCCTTGTACATTCTCATCCGGAAGTCAGACGATCTTTGTGCGATCTGATTTGTTGATGTTGCGAGGGAATATTACTGAGCTAGACCTTTTCGCGGGTGTAGATCTATTCAATGTCTGCACACGTAGTAAACGCTAGCAACATGCTCTTTCTTGCATTGATCAGTCTAGGTTGCCTTGTTAGTTGTAGTAAAAGAAAGGCTGCTTCTGACCGTGTACTGATCTGCCTTGTTCTCACATTGTCTGCTTGGTATTTCCTAAGGAATTCTGTGGCAAGTCCATGTTGATCATGGCCAGCATTATCCATCTTGGAAAGTCAGGTTTACCTCAGAAGGTAATTTTAGTACAGTGCCATGGTTGACATGCTTCGTTGCTGTTTGTTGTTTGACGTCTGAGATGCAATCTGCTTAATCTTTCATGTTGCCGATGTTTTGATTAAAGAAATGCATGTTGTTTATTGGTTAGCAATTTTTATGATGATGATAATGATGTCACATGTGTCTGACAATGCAATATCACACGTTCGACAAGCTATCTGTTTTTATTCATTGTGTGAGAGATGTTGATATTCTTGTATCGTTTTATTGTATACAAGTCTGTTTGTAACTAACTGTGGTTATTGATGGTGTTTGCTCTTAATTGTACCTCACAAGATTCCTTGCCTGTGTTTCATTGCAGACCATCAATGACGATGACCTTGACCGCATTGCTGTCTGCATCAAAGTCCTTGCTGAACGTAATAGCCTCCTGAAAACAATATTCAGTGTTGAGTGTCGCAATGCTATTTCTGCGATGCTTGATGGCAGCAAAGAAAAGTTAGACACCAGCAAGGTAAGGGCTTGACGATGCTGACACATTGACAGTGTTAATGTTGTCATTTGAGCTGTAAGAGTGTTTGTTGGCTGTTCCTGATTGACATTAGGTGTTATCTCCGCTTCTGTTGCTGTTTATCTTTCCAGTCTGATAAGAACAAGGCTCTCCTAACAGTCCAACCGGATGATTCAATCTCGTTCCTTCAGTTATTCACTAAGGGTGACGAAGGCATCATTGAGGTGAGGGTCACTCCTGTCAGTCAAGTATCGCATCAAGCGACACACTGATTACATTGGCATTGATTGAGTATTGTATTTTGCTGTAGAATCAATTTGAAATGAGTCTGCTGCAAGCTATTGGCAGTCCGATGCTTAAAAAGGATGACGACACGAAAGACTCCAAACTGAACAAGGTTGCACAACTGACTGGTTTCTCGGACCCTGTCTATGCAGAGGCATACGTCAATGTCAATCAATATGACATAGTTTTAGATGTCCTCATCGTCAATCAAACAGCAGACACGCTGCAGAATGTCAACTTGGAGCTTGCCACTCTAGGTCAGTTCATATGACATCTTTGTATGCTCATGTCTCGGTCAGTGCAGTTTGCTTCTTCCGTTACCCTTGCTAGTATATTACAACTGCAACAGGAGTGCTGTACTGTTGACAGAAGTGACCGCAAGGGAATATGAATGCCTGACTTTTCGCATGTTCAGACCTTTCCATGTCTGTGCATGTAGTAAACGCTCGCAACAATTAGACATTTTCATACCTTACCTTTACAAAGAATCAATTTGATGTGAGCATATGATAAGTAGGAAGCAGCATGGTTTAAATAATGCAGCAGAGGTAAGAGCAGTCACTCCTACTCCCAAGACAGTGCAAGTGGATGTGGCCACTTCCTTAACCTTTCGATTGATGTCACTGTGAAGTTCCATGGGCCATTGACATGTCAATTGTTCCGTTTACTTGATATAGGCGACTTGAAACTCGTTGAGAAACCGTCACCAATTTTGCTTGGACCTCATGATTTTTCCAATATAAAGGTATTGTGTGTGATTGCTACTGTTGCGTTGCTGAAGGTGTTGCTTTGCTCCTTCACTTTGTGATCTGGCGCTTTGTGAGTTGCAATGTTGAGATCTTGCTGTTGTGAATGCAGTCCCATGGCCTGCTGTTGACGTAGTCTTGACATCAAGTGACGCTGATGCTGAATCACCCTGTGCTTCCTTTACTTGTCTGCAGGCCAGCGTCAAAGTTGCATCAACAGAAAACGGAATTATATTTGGCAACATCGGTGAGCAATGCTTGTTTCACAACAAAGAAATGTCCAACATGCAGTTGCTGTAATTTCGTTTGTTTGTAGTTTTTTCTATCTATTTACGTTTTTCTCTTCAGTTTATGATGTATCCGGTGGTAGTGGCGATCGCAACTGTGTTGTTCTGAACGATATTCATATCGACATCATGGATTACATTTTGCCTGCCACATGCACTGACACTGAATTCCGTCAGATGTGGGCTGAATTTGAATGGGAGAACAAGGTATGTGAGATGGATTGACCATACGATCTGACACTATGATGTTCTTCCTGTATGAGTTCAGCGGCATGCTACCTTCTTACTGTTGCCCTCGTTTGTAGGTTTCTGTCAACACCAACATCACTGATTTGCGCGATTATCTTAACCACATCATCAAGTGCACAAACATGAAGTCCCTCACACCCGAAAAGGTAACTGACAATGAAGTCATGTTATTTCCAGTTCCCAAAATATCAGTTTGTAGCAGATGATGTGCTGGTGATGACTGTCAGTTTTGATGTGGCATTGTGCAATGTGCAATTGTTATTTCAGTCAAGCAGAATTTTCGTTTCAGTGTGCAGTTGATATGTCTGGTCTGTCGTTTTTTAATTTTATGTTGATTTGTTTGAATTTGAAGGCGTTGTCTGGCGACTGTGGATTTATGGCTGCTAACCTTTATGCCAAGAGCATATTTGGTGAAGACGCTCTAGCTAATTTGAGCATCGAGAAGCCTTTGGACCCGTCAAATTCCGAATCGCAAGTTATTGGCCACATTCGCATTCGTGCCAAGAGTCAGGTAATGGCATTACACCAACAGACATTAGACTTATGATGGCAGTTTTGTGGTAGCAAATGTCATCACTGCGGCAATGCATAGCCAGCCAGCTGCGGTTGGACACCATGTTATTTGTGTCTGATTTCTCGTTTAGGGTATGGCATTGAGTCTTGGAGACAAAATCAACTTATCCCAGAAGAAAGCAACAACCTAAGAATTGCAATCACCTCATCATGCAACCACTATATAATAATTAGTTCCATAATTGGAGAGTAGGCTTATTTTAATTCACTTTCTTATTGTAATTGTTTGCTGTCTCAGTGTAACGATTGAGATTGACAGAAAACACACAAATTATGTGTCATGCGTTTTTCATCAAGTAGACTAGTCAGTTGTCACGCTGGGCCAATAACAGAACAAGGCTAGATCTTAACGCTCTTCTAGGTGCTCAGGATTCCAACTCAACAACCATCCTCACACCACACACAATTCATGTCCTCCCTCTTTGAAAAGACAGAAGAACAATTGAACGGCATTTGGAACAATGGCAGGTGTTACATGATGACGCATTCGGATTGACAAAAATGACGAAGAGCACGACAGAGGAGAGTACATCCCAACTGGAAATGAAGCCCCAATAATCAAATATTTGGTTAATTTATTGGCTTAAGACAATAGAAAATAGCATAAAATCTCATTTCTTCCTAACTATTATAATTTATTCTATCTGGGATCGCTGACTTTGCCGCTGAATACAATTCCTTGTGAATAATTATCAATGATCAGGAAAGCGAAAGGCCGGTCGGCTTTGAACAGGATCTTTTGAGGTGGTCGCACCATGCATCTTGTCTTGACGACAACAGCCGTAGCAGCTGCAGCGGTTGTGCCTTTCTCGTCGACATCAATGAATGCCTTGTGAATGACATTTGACACATATAGGTCATCCTTCTTACCATTGATACCAGAGAGATCAGCCTGCTCGTCAAATAGACTGACCACGCCCAATGATTGCAGAACTTGTTTGGCATCGAATTGATAATCAAGCTTGAATTTTGGGATGTATGCCTCGACGGCTGCCTCTGTACTCTGCCTGCCAATCATCTCCTTCACATCTCCGCCGCCATTTGCAAGCAGTTTGCCAAACATATCACTGACGCTGGAGTCCTTCTGGGGCAACAATATGACCATCGTGAACTTTCGGTCTGCGTATGGCATCATGAGACTCTCGTAGCCGAGGTCAGCTATTTTGGCGTATTTGAATTTAGATGAGACATACATTGTGTCTACGTTGATCGATTGTCCATCTTCCAAATGAAACAAACACGGCTTTGTCTGTTTTGCGTCGAACTTGGACGCCCATTCGCCCTTGAAATAGATCGCATTCGTCAACACCAGGCGGGTCAGAGTGTCCAAAACGCCAGGTTTAATGAGATCTTTGATCTTGTCCTTCGTTTCTCTTTCAACCCATTTGTTGATCTGCTGCCTGGCATCTTCCGTGTTAGATGAAAATCCTACAATTCCAGTTGTGCAGTCGTAGCATTTGGTTAGCGTTGTCGCGAAGTGGTCCAGCACTTCGAATCCTTCGTTCAGCCAGAGGCGGTTGGCCACATTAATAATGCTCTGGTTTACATTGGCCATGGTAGTCGCTTGCGTCAAACTCGACTTCAGAGCTCGCATACCTTCGTGAATGGTCGATGGGTTCCACTTGAAGAAGGAGGCCATCTCTGCGGCTGTCTGCCCATCTGTTCCAGCAAACACCATCGCCAAAGCCATGCTCAGACTGCAAGGCGAAAAGAAAGCGTTCGTTGGCTTTTCCTTGCTTTCAATCGCCGCAAAAAGCTGCAACGAGAACAAGTTATTCGACGAAATTGCCGCAGCCATGGCTGACGGTTCAGGTTCGGATGTCGTATCCATTGGAAATAAATCAAGTGCGTTTAGACTACGAAATAGGAAATACTCTTCAACCAAGGCGCGTTGAAGTTGAAACCAAACAACTGGTACTAAACAAGGTACTCAAGAAATCCGATCCACGAATCCGATCAAAGTACAGTTCATGGTCATGGGCAAAATCACCTCGAAAGGAATGATATATTCACAATAGTATGCAAGAATAGTATTATAATAACGTATAAGCTTTTCATCTTAAATACAGTGAAAATACAAGTAGTTTATCGTGTTGATTCTCAACACGAGGCGGTTGTCGTAGCAACGGGGCTGCTTCTGCCTTCAAATCTGAAAGTTGCGTTTTGATAATAATACGAACATTTCGCGATCCTTTGCTGCGTTGGGCTGCAACTGCTTGGTTCTCTTTAGTGGCAGCAGCATTGTTATAAAACTATGTGACATTAAATATGTTTTCCGTCGCTTGATTTTCTCCAAAACTTCCTTCAGTCTATCGCAGAAGCTTACTTGGATTTAGTATGGCCATGGTGTGGTGCCACTTGAAAGTGTCAAGATATCGTCGGCATGAGTCAAAGTTGTGGTGATGGGTCATTATCGCGCGGCCTACTAATTCCCTGGGAACCAATCAGCTTTTTATAGCGGTTGATTTAGATTTGTTGGGTTTGACCATGGTTCGGCTCTGTCGTTGTGCTGCCGGCAAGTGTGTCGTACATATGCCACTGTTGCTGTCGGTTGCTGTAAGCCACACATGATCATAAGAGCTACGGCAAAGTCTCAGGAGTGGATGCCTGTGTAGTCGAGAACGTTCTCTTCGCTGACTCTAGTTGATGAAGCAATTCCGCCGGCTGATAAAATCGCTCGGCAGGTCGCCTTTTTGATTGCTCATGAGAACAGCTGCGAGCCATTGTCACCTATTGTCTTTCGTTACAGCACAATTGATGGTGGTAGAATGCCGAGAATGCCACGGAGGTCCGGTCGCAGGCTACCATCCTGTCCACTTCCTCTCGTCGGCACTTGAAGGCGAACAGGGCCGATGAGTTGCAGTGTCGCCACATCGCCATTTATTTTGTAGACGACGCTGGCTAATCTCCATCAGATCGCTAACATTGACCGCAAAACAAATCTTATTGACTCACTACTGATCGATCTCATTATTTGCCGTTCTCTCGAAAGCTCGATCTGTTCTACAGCGCACAGTGTTGGACATGGCCCCTCGGACGGAGAATGGGACGATGGGTTTGGCTGAGGGGCTGGCTGCTGTCGTCTGTTTATTGATCGCCATTGGAGGCCTCCGTCGGCTGTTCGCTTTCGTGCGATTGTACGTCCTGGCTCAGTTCTTCAGCCTGCGTCACGACCTCGCATCACTCGGCGGCTGGGCAGGTAGGCACTGAGTGACGACGTGTGCCGTATAAACGTTACAGACGACGCGTCATGCTGTCTGGGAGCATGCCTGACAGCTGACAGAAATGGATCACAGAGGCCCCTTTCTGTTCCATTCGCTTACGGTTGTCAGAATTCGCATGCATTCATGACTGCAACAAAGCTACCTCTTTTCACATGGCAACGCCATTTTTCGTAATGTATTTCTATTGTAAAAACCTTGGTATAGACAATCCAGCAGTCTAGCGTTCAAGCGGCTCAGTGCTTCCTATTTGATTGATGGGCCATTTGCCGTCCGCAAGGTGACCGCAATGTCACCTAATGTCAAATGTACGCCAGTCTAACAACAATTATCACGTGACCTTATGACGGTTGTTGTTCTCTTTCGATCTTCAGTTGTCACAGGCTCGACGGATGGGATCGGAAAAGAGTTTGCTCGAGCGGTGAGTAGATCTCGTCGTTATCAAGAGTAGTCAGATAGAGTACACAGGCGTCATGGACCAATGGACAGGCAGCCCTGCCCCACGCGTGCACATCCCCCGTTTCAGTCGCGATGGTCCTGGCAATGAAATCTAGTGGTCCACACCTCGAACCCCATCCCTTACTCCCCCACCCCCACCTTCGACATCTGCTCAATCTAAAATTGTTTCGTTGTTGTTGTTGTAGTTTGCGAGGAGCGGCTTCAATGTCGTGCTAATTGCGAGATCAGAGAAGAAGCTGGCGAATGTCAGCTGTGCTCTGCAGAGAGAGTTCGACGTGGCAGTGAAATGCATCGTGTTTGACTTTGCCAAATCGACTGACTATTCCCAACTGAAAGAGGAACTCTCTCATTTAGACATTTCCATCTTGAGTGAGTCTCTGTTTGATCCGACGTTGAATTCAAGGTGACGTCATCTTGACTGCCATTCGATTGCATTCTTTTCCTCGTTTGCAGTCAACAATGTCGGAACGGCGCTAATGCATCCGGAATATTTCGACGCCATGCACGAAAAAGAGGTCAGTTTCATGCCGCTGAGCTTTAAATATTGATTGCGTCTGTCGTGCGACAGACAAACGAACAATTTTGGTCATCAGCTGACTGGATCCATCTACTGAGGTTACGCTGTTCTCTCGTCCGCCGTATGAAAGTCTTGATGTTAGCTTCCTCAAAATGTTCATATCATGTTTATTTTCACAGAACCTTCAAGCGATGATCAATGTCAACGTCATTGCCGCCGTCGAGGTAGTCATGTGAATCACCCATTGACGCCGTGATATTACTCAGTTCCTGCTCTAAATTCCATTGGTAGCACCCTTCTTGTCGTTTTGACGTTTTCCTCTCTGCCTCTTTTAGATGACTGGAGCATTGTTGCACAAGATGAAAGAGAGGTAAGCGGAGCAGCAGTGTCACATCCCGGCCGTGCGATTGCATCGTTTCCTTGCCGCCACTCTGCTGATTAGCCATGATGATGACTATGTATTGTTATTCTCTGTGCTATGTGCCGTAGGGGCAAAGGCGTGGTCGTGACCATCGGTTCTGGTGCATCCAATCACCCCACACCGCTGCTCAGCCTCTACACAGGCACAAAGGTGTTTGTCGTCGCTATGCAACCGCGCCTTGTGCATTTTCCAATCCATCCGTCGAACCCGATATAGTATTGTTGTTGTTGTTGTTACAGGCGTTTCTTGATTTATTCACTCAATCCCTTCACGATGAATGTTCTCCTCATGGCGTCCATTGTCAGGTGAGAATGAAAAGAACGACCGACATTCCTGCCTCGTCTCTGTCGCTGCCTCGTCTTCATCGTATATTCACGTGACTGCTCCTTCTCGTAGGTTCTTGCGCCGTATTTTATCTCCACCAACATGTCCAATATAAGCCCACGTCTCTTCGTCCCATCGGCCGAGGATTACGTCATGCAAGCGTACAACACGTTGGGTCTAACGCGAAGGACTTCTGGTCACTGGAGCCATGAGATCCAGTCCTTGTTCTATGAGATTTTACCATGGTTCGTGATTGATTGGACTGCCATAGTGCTATTAAGGCGCATGCGCGAGGACGGACTTCGTGCCGCAAACACCAACGGCCACGTGAAGAGAGAGTGACAAACGGAGCGGCGAATGCCCTCGCCCGTTGTCATGGATCCGTATTTGTGATGATTTTATACTTGATAATAATAATTATTATTACTATTGGTGATCAATATAAGATTGCCATCGGATGCCGCCACCGGATGGATTGGATCGGATTGAATAGTCAGCACAAGGATGAGAACTATTCAGCGTGCTCTTGGATACCGTTAATGTCGTGACAACGTGCTGCCTGTGTTTTATGACGCCGAGCTGATAATTAGATATTTGAATCCGTTACGTGTGGCAGCGTTGTCTGTTCGACAATCTGCAAGGAGCGCGGCGCTCGAATTGTCGAACCAGGCCTCCATTCAATTAGTGCGGCATGCAATATCTTTGAATCTCAGTTAGACCACCGAAGTATATAAAATACTAATAAAATCCAAACTGCGCCGGATTGAAGACTTTGTTTGATTTTGATGACACCTCAGGACGCTGAAGAAACTATACCCTCCAAGCCATGCTCTCTTGTTTGAGGTGAATGGGCGTGGCTGACTGTGGAACAGGGAGCGCATCTGTAGCAGACCCCTTGATTGCATGCGACACCAGACTTCGGTCTCTCCCGCGTGGGCACTACAGCGGTTAACGTTGCCAACGCAACATTGTTGCTTTCTCTGAGTGGATGGTGTCCATGACTACGCACCTGCAACTGTACGGCACTCTCCTGAGCAGTGTGTGTCATTAATAGCTATCTATCTGGCATGGGGTCTGGAAGCTCAAAAGGATCGACTAGAACTGGGGGAGGCGGAGGGCATGGCAAGGGCTCGAAGGCGAACACGCTGTCTGTCGTTGGCGGGAATCGCGATGACCTGATCGACGCCGTGTTGGAGTACGTCAACGACAAACGCATCAGCACCTTGTCTTACGTCGACGCATCTCGACTGCAAGCCACCGACGTCGAATGGCAATGGGCGATATGCGACGCGACGTCCCGCCACGCTCAGCAGTTGTACGTCCAATCTCCGTCTCAACAGCCCATGGCAGACAGAAGGACTTGGAAAACAGTGCGCCTGTACGTCGCATCGACATTCGATGACTTCAAAGCAGAACGGGACATTCTAGAAAGCCAGGTGATCAGCTCTCTGCTACATCGTTAGTGGACTGTAGGCAATGATTCAAGGGTTCAGGAGAATTAGGGTGTTTGTTTTTGGCGCTATATTATATTTTGCCAATTTGCACGATCGGGGATGTTTTGATTTCTCCGAGAAGCCACTGGGTTTCCCTGGTAACTGTAAACATTCTTCCACGTGAC
Organism: Calvadosia cruxmelitensis; assembly: GCA_900245855.1. Classification (NCBI taxonomy): domain Eukaryota; kingdom Metazoa; phylum Cnidaria; class Staurozoa; order Stauromedusae; family Kishinouyeidae; genus Calvadosia; species Calvadosia cruxmelitensis. Next base: position 698 of record OFHS01002445.1, on the reverse strand, counting down.
AGAGGCTTCAGCGTATTGTCACGTGACTCGGGTCTGCACATTTATAAATGGCGGCCCGTTCGAACCTTGTGGTACTGGCTTCAGTGGCTTGTTGGCAACTTCTATTCTCCACAATTGAATGATAATTCTCGCTGCCGATCAGATAGCAATAGTTTTGTCAGTTAATCCGTTTGGCTATGAATTTTTCAGGTCTTTCCGCAGCTGTCTTCGTGGTGCGAAGAGAGGAAATTGCGTTTCGCTGACGTTGACTTGAGATGGGTAGGATACGTGTCCGTATGTGCTTGCAGCTTGCTGGTTTGATTCTTGAACTCTTGATAGATGATGGAATAGCCACATTGTTATCAGAGGATGGTAGTACCTCGCAACTGATTAATTAACATCAGGCTCATTACAATACCATCGACGCCATCATTATTATTATTTTTGCTGAGTCTGAGTCCCGTATGGAAAACTCGTAAATCGTACGCCGGATTTTACGCCAAACTTGTATAAACTTGTACGCCAAAAATATTTGGATTGCTTATAGTCAGTGGCGTAGGCAGCTTTTAATTTTATTTTGGGCAAATGGTTGCGAGCATCCGCGAAGCGGCATTTCCCAGGCCCCGCCGGAGGCGAAAATTTTTTGGGGGGTTAGTTAGAGTTTTTTGCAGAACTGCAGTTCGAATCCAGTAAAAATATTTATATAGATTCCTGATTCA
>OFHS01002444.1:2085-21005 GCA_900245855.1 Calvadosia cruxmelitensis | reverse complement strand
TCGTTTTCACGCATTAGCTCAAAGTTATGGTTTTTGCAGAGCGCATGTCGAGGTCTCCGTCGACCCTCGAGTGGCTTCAAGGCATAAAGCAAACGATTTTAAAGTGGACCCTCTGCTATGACGACAGTCGACAGACGCCCTAGCCCACCGAAGACAGAAATATTGGTGCAAGACAGTGGCTTTGGTAGATCTTGGGATGGACCTTGCAGTTGCAGCTGCAAGAGATTCTGTTGCCCAAACCACGATAATTGTACGAAATCCAAAACAACCAGTTGCACAACAGTTCTCGATGTGTCCAGTGCATCGAACGAGAAGGCTATCGAAAACAAAATAATAATTATGTTAGTTACTTGTCAATACCTGTAATCTCAGATTGATCCATTTGTTAACTTCGCTCTTGCAGCGGTTGCTTGTTCACGCAACGCTCGTATAGCTCTGGGCTCATGTTACAATCAATCACAATTGAATCTGCGTTGGTCGACAACTATCTATATTAATTCGAACCTCGACTCGCAAAACAAAAGATAGATTCGGGTAGAGACAATTGGAAATGGATATGCTCAAAACATTGCAGTTCCCAATTTGAACAGCGCACATTTTCAGTCGCTAATAGCTGGTATTTTCAAGTATAATTTAGATCCGTGAGTCAAGAATGACCTCTTCCCAGTTGACTGCATGCAGGGCTAGCTGTGCCACTGACGTGTGCAACCACAACTCCGTTCACACCGTGAACCGTGGCGTGATTGAAATCTGAGCCTGGCGCCACGTGGTTGAGCAGCAAACCTTGTGCGTAACCATAGGAAACAACACTTCCACTGGCTGCTGGCGCATTATTAGTAGCGGAGCCTCGTTTTTGCTTTCATTGCATGATGTACCAACGTGGCGGCGTGCCGGCGTCCACATGCGCCAACTTTTTTGAATGCGCCAGACGCCAACAGTACGCCAAAACTGAAAATAGTAGGTCGGTACGCCAAATTTCTTGTTGGCGCACCAGGTCTGTGCGCCGGATTAATCCGGCGTAACATACATGTTTTCCATTCGGGGACTGAGCGGTAACGCGTCACGGTGATCAAAATATATTATTACATGAAAATGAGGATTATGTAAACGAGGCTCGCGGAGCGCCACACCTAGGCCTACTTTAGATTCGAAAAATGAAGATTTAATTATCACATCATAACTGTGATATAATGTGGAGTTACCTTTGTGCAACATACTTAACCCCTGTCCTGCTCGTAAAACTATTTAAATGAAGACTTAAAGTCGCTTGATCAATTGCTGATTGGTTGCTTGCTACGGACTAACTATTTGATTGGTTATCTGTTGCTACTTTTGACTTGTTTCGCAAACTTGTATGCACGTCAATAGCAGGACAAGGGTTAAGGGCATGTTGATTGTAATGTTTTGCGAAAAGTATACTGATGGAACATTGAAAATCTTGATTCTGCTGAGACTAGAACAGTATGTGGGCTTTGATATACACGTAGCTTTGACCCTTAATGAAATTTACATCCTGTGCGGCAGATATCTTCGCCGCGCAAGTCTGGCCTGCTGAATCTGCAGTCAGTCATATTTTGAGAATTATGCTCGGCCACACATATTTTTATCTGGGTAACAGCCTCTGTCCTTGCGATCACATCAATGAGAGGTCAACCACACAAAATATTCTAGGTATTTTTCTACATCATGCGAAATACAAAGATTTCGGTCTGGTTTATGCACTGCACGTCAGAAATCTCCACCATGCAAGTATGGCATGCTAAATCTGCAGTCACACAGATTCTGAAAATTGTGCTCAGCTACACATATAATTTTCATCGGAGAAGCAGGCTCTGTCCTTGCGATCCTTACTGTAATTCCAGTCGTAAAGCTGATAGCTGTGGCTGGACCACACGTTTTAGTCACATCAACGAGGAGGCCAAACGCCCAAAATATTTCTCCACCGCCAAATATACAAAGATTCCAGTTTTTGCTTAGACTATCTAATACCATCAGTGGCTCAAATATTGATATTATAAGAATGTAGAGACAGACATGATGTTACGTGCAGGCTAGGTCTTTGTAAGTTCATAGTTTAGTAAGAGGGAAGCAGACAACAACAGAGCGCATGGCTCCTTGCAAACAACTTCAAGCTCACTGACGAGGTTCATTTCCACACCTGCAAAATGCATTTCACCATTACAAAACCATCACCGACATTCAACACTAGTGAAACTACACACAACAATCTCACAGCACACACAAAATGTGACACCCGACTTGACAGTTGACACCAGAGACAATACACACCATCCAGTTCAGCAGAACTCACAAACTTCAATCTTACAATTGTTATATCTCTTGTAGAGTGATGTTGGCGCGTACATCAAGGAAGATTCCAGTCGTACAAGTGAGAATGTACTAGCGCAATTGGATGAACAATATCAGAAGTACAAATTTATGGAAACAAATTTGGCTCACAAGCGATCACGGTGAGGAGTCTGAGAAAAGTTCCAAATTCAAACTTCCTGCTAGGGATGAGCCGATAATCGTATCGGTATTTGTATCGGCCGATATATCGGCGATATTTTCATATCGGTTATCGGCCCGATATAATAAAAGTATATCGGCAGATAGCCGATATAAATTCCATGAAATGCTTTTGAGAAAACCGTCATATGTGCAGCATTCACCTGTGTTAATTTCAATTCGGATGGCTTTTCGGCGACTTATGATCAAAATGTTCATCTTCAATCACTCAAATGACATTTTATCTTATTGATTATAGAACCATGAAATGGCAAGCTAATTTTTGGTTGTTGGTTTAAATTGATTTATGGGTTATGTATCGTTTGACTTCGCTTTTAGAAAGTTACGGCTTTATATCGGTATCGGTATCGGCCGATAGTAGCTTTTTATCGGTAGCCGATATATCGTATCGGTATATCGGCAAAAATCTATATCGGCTCATCCCTACTTCATGCCTAGTATTCGAGTTAGTCACTAAAGAATGAACCTTTCAGTCTGCATAGTTAGTGTATGTATATAATAACTTGCTATTTAGAAATATAAGAGATGCTCCTGGATGAACAGTACCCAATGTATTATGACATAGAGTCCCTGGCAGATTAAATATCCAAAGTGAAATGGTAGCTGAGTAGATTTTTCCATGGCATGTAAACGTTGTAAGATACAGTGTAACCCCGTTAATATCACCTCGGTTAATATCACAACCCGCTTAATGTCACTTCAGCCTGAGAACCACAGCACTGTCAGATTCAACTATTTTAACCTGCTTAACCCCTGTCCTGCTCGTAAAATTATTTGAATAAAGACTTGAAGTCGCTTCACCGATTGCTGATTGGTTGCTTGCTCAGGAATAACTATCTGATTGGTTATGTGTTGCTACTTTTGACCTGTTTTGAAAACGTGTATACACGTCAATAGCAGGACAAGGGTTAATATCACAACCCGCTTATTATCACGATTTTTGACTGGAAAATCATAGTGATATTAACGAGGTTTCACTGTACCTTACGAAAAAGTGGATGGATGTTGACATTTTTAATTTTAATGTTAACCTTTTAATTTTAGGCTGGAGCAGCAGATTCCCGACATTCAGTCTACAATTGATGCTATCAAGTTCTTGAAACAGAAGAAGGTACGTTACCGGGCTAATAATTATTCTGCTACTATCATAGGCAGTTCATTGATTTTAGCCTATTATCAATAAACTGGCAGCTTTGATTATTAGCCATGTATCGGTTAGATCCTTTGAACAATTGGACACAATTTAATAGTTGGAGGTATAGACCGCCATGCTTGTTATGGCTGTATTGACACTATTGGTGGTATTTTCCGGAAATCTGTAACTGGATTTAATATGTTTGCTTGTTTAATTTATTCAAAATCCATTCTTAAGTTAAACGGTTTACAGTGAAACCTGTCTATAACGGTCACCTCTGGGGCCTGATAAAAGTGGCCTTTCTGTCCAGGTTAATTTCTATAGAAAGTATCATTTCGGGGTTGTGAAGAGTGGCCTTTATACGCAGGTGGCTGCTCTATGGAGGTGGCTGCTAATACAGGTTTAACTGTACTTGCAAAGGATGTTTTGCTAATAAACGACTTGCACTTTGGTAATTTGACCTAAACATGGTGTATCTTTGCATTCTAATCAATCAGGAAAGTGATAGCAGCACAGAGAGTCAGTTCCTCCTTTCGGACCAAGTCTTTGTTTCGGCACATGTGCCACCAACCGACAAAGTTTGTCTATGGCTGGGGGTATGATTTCTTAGACCGCTCATCGCTATCAACACACGCGTCGTAAAGAAGTAATATCTGTGGTGTTGTCAACCTGTGTGCTTATTCGTTTAGGCCAATGTCATGCTGGAGTATGACATCAACGAAGCCAACACGCTCCTGTCAAAGAACTTGGATACTGCAAAGACCAGTGTGCATGAGATTGCCGATGACCTGGATTACCTTAGAGATCAAATTACGACTTCTGAAGTCAGTATCCTTTTAGTTGAGATAAGCAATCTAGCATCCTTGCAGAAAATTCAACGTATAAATGATAAATTATGCAGACAGTAGTCTGCTTGTAAGGTATCCTCAGTGTTTCTCACAAAGCAGCCATAGCGGTTATAAGATGCATCATTGCCTCTGAAAATGACTGCGGTTTACGACTACAGTTGTTTTAGGACCAAAGCCATATTATAGAAAATGAGGCTGTAAGCCTAGGTGCCCCAAGGGGTGGTTTTTGTTGAGATACAAATAGATTATATCCAACATCCACTGGATCCACATTTATCATGTAAGTCTCCCAAGTGAAGTGGTCCCCTCCTAGAGACGTGACAACTCCAGCGGGAGGTCTTTAGTGACAAGATGGTTTGGGTTATTTGCACCGTAGATGACAAATACTGCAGTTGTTATGTAAGAGTGTAGGTTGTGTGATGTAAGAGTGTATTGGCCTCCTCGTAGTAAGAAAATTTTAATCTTGAGGGATCTGGGCCGTATCTTTTCAAGGAATTTGTTGATTTATACCTCCCATATACTGCATAACGTGCTGAATCTTGAACCAGCAGGCTGTTTATGGTGAATAGAACAATGGCTATTAAACTGAATTTGAAAATTATTTACTACTTAGTTTCAGTGGAAATATGTTTATAAATTTTTGAAGGCATATTGCTTGGCTAGGCTGTAGGCAATTGCCAATTGTTCCAACTGAACAATCTGGTAATGGCATTGGTTAAGACATTTAAGACTATTAATTAAGGTCAACAGTTGTCTGGTAGATGTATGTTGTTACTATTTACTAATACAACTTATTGTCAAAGCCATATTGATAAGTAATATAATAAAAGTAGCTGGTCCGCGCTCGTAGCGCAGCTGCGTCCAGCGTCGTTGCTTCGCATTTGGGCGGAGGCTAATTAGTCCAGTATAAATCACAGTTTTTCGTTTTAGCCTATAAAACAGTATTACCTACCTGAACATAGTAAAATCAACTTTAGGAACATTAGAAATAGCTGATCCGACCTGCTGCACTGATTCAGGCAACGTCGAATGCTGCCTATTGTTTCTCAAACTCATCTTCGGGTCCCAAGAGATTGAAATCGATTCTTTCGAATCATTCGAGCGCAAGGGTTTGCAAAAGCAAGCAAGGCAAATTCAAGGTGCCCATTACACAGCAATAATTTAATCAAACTTGCAGAACACAGAGCGCGGTTTCAAGGTGGCCTTTTAGAAAACGGCTCCGTTATATTCTGTACCAATTTGCATTGTTCAACTTTGACTTGGTTTGAGCATTCTAGCTGTGCGAAGTGTTTCGAAAACCGTGCACAACCAGAGCCGTGTTGTTTCCCAAAGGTTGGAAAATCCGTACTTGCTAATGAATGGCAGGTGCCTGGTTTTGAACAGACAAACAAACAAACAAACATACAGACAGACACTTGTGAAATATATATATAGATAGATAGGCTGGATTTTGCTAGCTCCGATACCAAAATGTTATACAGTACGTGTTACAATTACAAATCAGGATTTGCTACGTTTAGGCATGTACATCGGTAAATAGTTTTTGTGATTTATATTCGGTTGCATGTAAGTGGCAAAAGACATACACTTCAAGTCTGTAACATCGCTTTATGTGTGTGTTCTTTAACGCCTATAAGATATGGCTCGTGTTTACAACTGGGATGTAAAGCAACGACAGTCGACAAAAGGAACAAAATCATGAGACTTACGCAAGGGGTTTATTCTCCATCCGTACCGATTAAGAAATCGCAGTACTCATTCCGTTGGAAAAATGTATTGTTTACAATACTGCGACATACTGACACGTTTGTTTATTAGGTGCTAACAGTTCCCCATTTTGTTTCACCGTTGATTTCTGTATTGAACAGTAGATGAAAACCCTAAAACAGAATTTTTTGATTTATTCGTTTATAGTTTATCTGTTGTATTTACAGAGCGTGTAACCAATTGCAGTGTGACTGTCATCTTCAAACGAAGTAGCTTTGATCTCATAATGACCTTGAAATCTTGTTCGGGCAAGCAGCATTCAGTGAAGACGGAAGCTTACCTCCGTTCCTTGATATGTTGGTATTTGAAGTAAGCATCAAGTTAACGCTGCAGTCATTATGGCAATGCCGAGCTTAGCATGCTCCGTTTGTTCGCTGGTATGTAATCTGGGAATGTAATGTCGAACGATACAATCATTGCAGCTCTCTTAGATGGTGTCTTTGGCAGTGGGAGACCTTCAGAAGCAATCCGTTTCTTTGTTGTGGGTTTGATGACTTCGTTTATGACCAGAGGTATTCGACGTCCATCTATGGTTGGTATTTTAACCTCGGTTCCAGTCAAAGCCTCTTTCAATGACACCCTTGCAGTGTATAAGATATTGTTTTCTTTATCCCTTTTAAAGAGGGCGTGAGGTTTGTCTTTTAAAATGAAAACAATATCAGCAGGGATTTTATTTCTACTCTGGTGTCCCTCTTTGTTAAAACGGATCTTTGTTCCTTCCTTCCACCCTTTCTTGATCTCAATCGTCAATACTTTATCCTCTGGCACTGTATTCATACCATTTGCAGTTAATATTCGCCTAGATATTTTCATTTTCTTTGTTGTTCCATTCACTAAGTCTTCAAGTGTGACTACTAAATCCCTTTCGATAGCAGGGTCTTGTACTTGACGTGAGCCGGAGTATGGAATATCCTCAAACTCCATGGTAGTTGCCGTGTGACCAGGATGTCCTCGACCTCCACTGCGACTGAAGCGACTAAATCCTGAGAAACCAGATGGGCCTCCATCCATGCCACCAAACCCAAAGTTTTCAAAGATGTCTAAAATGATAAAATCCAAAGCAACTATCAGGCTCTTTGGTACTAAAACAGTGCTCATCTCATACCAATTGCCAGGTGAAACATTTCAAAGTATGCATGAAACATAGCAGAATAGAAAGCAAGCACAGAAGATTTGAAAGTTAAAACTTTCTAAAAAAGTCTATATTTCTAAAAATTTAAATAACAAAACATGCCAGCAGTTGCGGGGAAGATTTGTTGATACTGCTCTCAACGTTCAAATGTTTAGCTTTACATTATAATATAAAAATACAGGCAGTGCATATCACAATCTTCGTCAACAAGTGAAGAAGATCCAACAGCTACTTATTTAGACATACTTTTAAACGGATCTTCGTCCCCAAATACGTTCCTAAAGGTTTGATTAGGATCGACATTGTATGAGTACGTGAAGCCAGGCATGTCTCCGTGTGAGAAAGTGGAAGGGCCACCGCCCTGTAGCCCCTCTTCGCCGTATTTATCATACAAATCACGCTTTTTACTGTCACTAAGTATCTCATAGGCCTCGGCAATTTCCTTGAATTTATCACTAGCACCAGGACTTTTATTTTTATCCGGATGATACTTCAAAGCCAGCTTTCGGTAGGCCTTCTTGAGTTCGTCCGCGCTCGCATCTCTTGAACAATTCAAGATCTTGTAATAGTCTTTTCCCATCGTCTTCAAGCTTCTCTAGACAAAAAAATAATCCTATCCTGAACGGAGAATTTCCATGACGTCTCAATTAATGTCTTCTTCGGTTGTGACAGTTGAACTAGCCAATAAAACATTGATGAGTGGAGAGATGCCTTCCACGCCGCAGCCATGCAGATATTCAAAATAGTATTTTGTTGATAATGTGCACGCATGCGTGTAATCAAGATGACGTATTTCCGGTGGAGCAGAACAGTCCAGAAATATCGTCAACATTCGACTCTTTCGTGAAACCTGTTTGTGCATTGTCGTTCTTTGGCAGGGAAAATTGCGTGTTTTCGTTCGCTGAGGGGAGGAAAACAAGTTCAGGAACGACGGTGTTTCTGTATATATCCTCAGGCCTTGGCTGTGGGGAATAGGATATCGAAATGCCGTTCATTGTGGTTAGTATTCCCATCGAAAGACACGACTGGCAACGTCCGCGAAATAAACCCTGGTATCAATACTTTGAAGACAGTGTTCACGACGAACACCGAGCAAGAAACGCAACTAGAAATGAACTTTATAAGGACGCGAAGCATGACTCGAGTAAGGCGTTATGCCGGTGTGGCTGTGCGACGAAAGATGCGGAATCGATAACAAGCAAACGGCGGCTGGATCGCCCAACAGAATCTTCGAGCGAGCAATGGCGAAAGAAAATTATATTGACGGCACCTAGCTGGAAAACACCGAGAGACATTGAAGCTGCCAGCCAGGCATCCACTGGGTACAACTTTGGGGACTTTCAAGGAGGAGCGCTGGATTTTTCCTGGTCAAAAGCAACTGAAACATCGAATGGTGGCTGCGACAGCTTCTCCTTTGGCGAGAGTTCACGTGATCATAACTCTGGTGGGAGTGCAGACGACCGACCACGTGACCACCTTAACGACCGCCAATGACCACCCTATGGCTTTCTCTCGATGTTTGTTTGTCCAATGCTGGCGCCACAGCCTAAGGGCACTGCTGTCCCCGAAATGAATTAGGACTTGTGGTGTTTTTCACCAAACGAGTAATAATGTGGTATTCTTTTTGAGCAGTTTGGTACTTATTGTATTATTGTATAATTTCTTTGTACAGTTTCTTGTTTCATAGATGACATTTTGGTAACTTCACGAGAATTGATGTTAATTTTCGGTTCGTTTATCCGGCGTTATTTGAGAGTAGCTTTTTACTGGGAAGATCCATTATCACAAGGGAAGAGTGATCTCTATTGTACGTAACTTCTCGTTGGCAGTGAGTGCAATATGTAATCTGTAGCTTTATTTCACAATACTGTATACTCCGAGGTGCGATCTAGCGTCTAGCAAATGTGGCTGCCAGGCAGACGCACCTTCTGTTTTCTAAACCCATCAATCCACCATGCGCAGCGCTATAGAGTGCATTTCAGTATATAATTGAGTTGACCTCTGCCGCAGGTGAAGAGGACAGGAAACTGCTTTGTTTGAAACGCAATCAGCCATTCTATCATCAATTCCAAGAAATGTTTTCGGCTGTCAAAATTGTCAATTTCAACTCAAAATCACGTGCCTGAAAACCTTGCATCCCGACATGCAATAGGTCAGCGCTCGGTCATTTAATGCACTTTGCTTATTTGTCAACGCCCTAACGAGAAGTGCTCATCAGCAGCGCATTACATAATCCATTTACAACAACAATTCTAAAACTTGAAACAAGCATAACAGTAAATTCAACAAATTCAAATCAGACGTGGCTCACGTTAAAGTTGGAAACAGTATTTATAGATAAAATTATTTCATTCCAAATGTCTGCACTGTACTTAGAAAATACTTTACCAATGTATTCATTCATGCCACTTATAATTTTCCGTTCAGCGTGAGTGTTGCGGAAAGCATTTCTATGAATGACCAAGGACTCCTGGACTCGTGCTTCTATATTCACTTGCTTGTGTGACTGGTTTAAACCCTCCTTTAAAAAGCGCTATTGTGCAGCTTTGAGCCATAGTTTTCTTATTAATGTGTTCTTTTGAAGCACGGAAAGCTGCGATTTTTTCTGGATGATGTGAGGCCCATTGCTTCTTCTGTAAGCAAAGTCCGCCAATCTGATTGAAATCTGGAGAGTATCATACTTTAGTAACGACAAAGCTGGAGGGACTGCAAAGTTTGATTCAGACGTTACAATATATCGTTGAATAAATGAAGCTGTAGTGCGGGCTGACGCGCGGTCAGTGTGAACTCAATGTCGTCATTTTATAGTCACGTGATTGTAAGAATATGTAGCTGTGTCACCCTGTAATTATCCTCTTTGCCGTCTGTACTTCGTCTCATCAACAACTCTGTCTGTCATCTTATCTACGCTGTGTCTCACGACATAGAGCTCTGGCACCAACGACCATATGTACTCCTTGGAACTCTGCCATCTCTCCCTGTCGTGGGACCAGCAACTTGTCTCTCAAATATATACTTATGTGGAATGCGAAAGCCTCTGTCCTCGTCTTTTCGTCCTCCATAAAGCTATGGCACTAGTCACTAGCGATATTGTTGAGTGGCACTAACGGCCGAGAACAGTATAGAATAGTCAAGTCATAGAACACGCATCAGATGCTGAACATTGACTGAATCATATTGCACAAGTCCCTCGACGAACGTAATACCGGCTCACATTAAAACGAGGTAACTCTGGAAACGAGGCATATTACGAATTACGATAGACACACCGAAGTCGCTAGATTACTACACGATATTTCTATCAACTTTGGGTAGAACTAACTCGCAAAAGCCACCGGCGAAGCCAGATCAAGATCTTCTTTTAACCAGCGCATGCGCGTTGCTGTTCAGCGAGCTCTGCTTCTGTCTAGGATCTTTGCCATGCCAACAAAATGCTGTATGGGACTTCTAGTTTGTTAATAGTTAGTACAATATAGGTTTGATATTTGAAATATTTAAATGGATTTTAACTGTAGTCGCATGTTAGATAAACTTTCAAGTATTTTTATTTATTTATTTATTCATTGGTAACTCGGACCAACTTCATTTCTACTTCGTTTGCTTATCATTTGTATACTCTGTGCATCCTCATCATCCTGAAATGACTATTCCAATAAACAGTCATTATCATATGCTATCATTTTTATAGTCATATGAAACTAGCTGGTAAGCTCACCGAGTCCTAGTCATCATCATCATTCATCATCATTTTCCTTTATTTGTATCCATCTAGATAGATGATTCTTACAAATCTTGCACATTATAAAAAGATAAAAAATTAAAAAACGTATATACATACTAGAGACCAGATAAAAACATTTGTGACAAAAATAATAAATAAAAATAAAAATGTAGGTAGGTTAAAAATCTTTAAAGCCATAGTAATCGAGGGGCCGAGGACGTCCAAGAGCACGCTATGTTGATGCTATTGGCAAATGGTGTGGCCTCTCTGAGCAACAGATTGTGACTAACTTTCTACAAAGACAACCACTCACGAAGCAAAACGTCTATCCTCCGCGACGTACCTCACGCCGCCTTAGACGGCTTTCACCTGTTTAATGATTGAGAACCGCCAACGGACCTGCGGGTCTTCGACGAACACATGATGATGATGATAATCATTTTAAAAGAGAGGTTTGCATTTTAGCAAAAGTTAATTAATCAAGTTCAGAAGAATCTATTCCAGAGATCTCAACATCGTAGAGAGTAACTGATTATACAGGAACGAGGTTAATAATTAACACCGTTGGGCGGAGCATTACAGTACTTAACAGCTCATATCAATCATGACTTTTAAATAAAGTGTATACTGTAAGCATTAGGGTCAAGATAAAATCATTTGAATATTTCAAGTTCTTTTGAGGGCTCTTGTGTTGTTCGTAGTACAATGCCATTGTGTGAGCTGCAGTTTGGTTATGCAACCTCCAGTCCTCCCATAGGGTTTTATACGCCACTTGATGTGCAGCTGTGATCGAAGTATTGACTCCGTTCAAGAGAATCAAGCGATTACATGGAAAGCGGATCTTTCTCATTTGGTGGTTGCCTAGCTGCAATAACCTCTACACCAAATCGAGGCTAATTTTTGTAATGTAGCCCCTTTTCGTAGAGGTTGCTCTAGTTGAGGATAGGCGTGGTCTATATTGATATCTAGCCTCGCACGTATAACAAGCCTTACATGTATAACGAGGCTGCCACGTTGTAAGAGGATCGGTTTTCCTGACAAATAGAGATTGAGCCCACGAGTCATATAACAAATACAAGTGCGCTTTTAGAAGCCAGTAAACACAGCCTGGACGTCTTTGCGACGTCCAAACGTCGTGAGAGCGTCCATGGGATGTATTAAGACGTCTTGTGCCTGCTGGGTAGTTGCTTGCGAAGTTCCATCCAAAAAAATAAAATAGCTATTGGAGCTAAACTGTCCTACGGAATGTTTCCATTGATCTACAGTAATCTGAAATCTTAAAAGTACTGTGGTACAGACTTTTTTGGTTTACTTTGTTGAATATTTAATTAATTTCCATATGTAGTTTATTATTCAGTACTGTGACTATTACTGAAAAATTTAGTGTCTTTCAATCTTGATTTTCCTTTTCTTTGTTCGTAACATCTTTGGCCTACCAACTGGATGGATACGATGTGATGGCGTTATTTCCCATGATATCTCGTTTCAGTTCGTTTGTCTCTCCCAGGGTGCTTTGAGACATTCAAACCTCTTGGTCTTTGACGTTGACAGTTCGATAGCTGCTTTTGCAACGTCAAAAACTAAAGCAGGACAAAAGCAAGCGATGTGAAAGCTTCTCCGTCTCACGTGATGTTGTGCCGGTTTTGACACACATGAGAACAGTGATGAACGGCAATCACACGAGCAATGACAAGATAAATGGTTAGTGTGAACGATTGTCCTCGTCCAATCTTCAATAGCATCGGGTAAATAGTGTGACCGCGTATTCTACGTCAGGCCGTGACAAAAGGTACAAGGCGACCTGGTTAGTGTGACCGTCCATTACTAGAATAACATGCTTTGTATGGACGCATTTTCTCTTTCTTTCCCAGCATATGGTAAACAGGGTTTGTGTGAACGGTATCCTCGGTAACACAGAGCACTTGGCTATGGTGTGAATGCGGTTACGCTGAGTGATGAAGTGCATCGCAAACAAACTGATGATAAATATACACTGCAGGTCGTAAATTTGCGGTTGGGTTGAGGATTAGAACCCTCTCGTCACTTGGCAAGAAACGGCTAACAAAAGGCCCGGCGCTGTTGACATGGCGACAGGATCTGGAGTAGGTAGCGCAAGGCATGGTGACTAGTGTATTGTTGAGCGCCTCATCGATTACACGGCGACAAGACCGGCAGTGTGAGAGCGCCGTTCTCCCTGTTTCACGCACGTCCACTGAACTCAAGAGCCCGGCCCACGGACGTAAAGAACAAAGACAGGGGCGATTCAAGTCAAGTTGTTGTGTACTGGCAACAGTAGCTTTAGCATTGTGAGTGAACGATATCGTGCTGTTGCTCGCTGTTGACACCGTCCTGCCTTCAGACTGTGTCAGAGAGCGGTCCATCCGGGGGGAGCGCTGTAGGTGATGACAGCGCCAGGGTTTCAGTGTTAAGTTGATTACGAGGTCATTATCGTGCGCCGTGGGAAATACGTCGGAGTAACTTTCCGTCTTTTCAACTAGCCGTGGCATACTGTCTCCAGTGAAACTGTTCACATCACAGCTCAACTGATCTTGTAATCCTCGCTGACATCCCAGGCACAAGTTCACTGCAAGCAAAGGGATATGTACACTGTTCGCTTGTTTTGACTGCGAAAGAGATTTGTTTATAACCGAAGACTTTGTCAGTTGGGCCAGTCTGCATCTTCTGCACTATGACTGACTCGACAATATATCTTTCGGCCAGAGCGGCTGCCTTCAGCATCGATTCCATCTTGTCTGCTGGAGAAGCTTCAAACGTGAGAAATACGAGACGAATTAGAACGCGAGGCAAAAAGAGAAAGTCAGTCGAAGACATGCCCCCGTCAATTGGCGTTTCAACTGGTAAGTCCAGAAATGTGATAAATACCCAGAACTGAAAGCTTCTTGAAACTAGATTTATGTTCCCTTTATAGTTATATCGTTCATTGCCTGTTTCGTCAGGGCAATTATTTACTAACGTAGTGTTACAGTTTCTTGAGTTTCAAAGGTGATATTTCAATTTCATTCGTCATTTTTCTTCAGCGATGCATGCCAGAAGACAATTAAATGTTCAACTTTCTTTCTTTTAAAGCAATGTTTTACTAATTCAGGAAGCGTTTTGCCTGATTCAAAACCAACAGTTGCTTCTATACTGTTGTGGGTAATCTATTCTGCCATATGTTTGAAGCAATGTGTACTTTGCCAATTACTGATCTCTCGGTTCTCACATAATCAATCACAGTCGACAACAGTCTGTTAATTCCGATTCAAGCCGAGAGAATGAGTTTATTCCGCAACAGTAGTGTTCGCAACGATGTTCGCACATTGCAAACCAGAAGTTACCCTAGCCGGATTTCTAGATTAACACCGAGACAGTTCCCCTTGCACAATACAAGATGCTTTTTCAAATTTCCGTTACCTACAAACTTGGACATTTCCTTCTTCGTCGTTTGATTTCCTTACTATGTTCAAAGAATTTTCCTGCAAGTAATGAATTACTTTCTTTTAGTCAATGTCATTTACGTTTTAGCCGTTTTAAAAAACTGGAATTTTTCATCGCGAATATTTCTTTCACGGGTGTGGACAAAGTTGCATTTCATACTTAGACCATAAATTGAATACTGCATAATTCGAAGTAACAATAAAAGCTAACCGACTTCATCTTCGAATGTTTACATACTCTGACTGCTTTTTCCTTCAATATTGCTTGTTTTGAAACTCGGAAACTGGACAACGGATTTCAAGTCGGCCATCGAACTGCTTAAGATATAGGTTGCCAAAGAGAAGTGTTCGAGAAAACAGAGTTGAGATTTTTATACAAACAGCGTCTTTGAATAATGGACCAGAGATGAAGTTCCGCCGAAAAAGGATGCACTATTGTGAATTCTATTTGCGTCGTTGCCAACAACCTTCAAGAACGAAGTCTGTTTTTATAGTTTTTGCGTTGCGTCGTCGCTCCACGCGCCGATAATGTCAATTTGAGCGTTAACGACTTGTACGGTCTTGTAATTTCAACCAGGCGTTGAGAGAGTGTTGACTGGCTTGTCATCTAGCTAGTTTTTCTACTGCGGTCTCGTAATTTACAGCTAATATTGTGTGAATAATCGACATAGTGCATGGAATCTTTTTATCTCCGCCCAAATGAGCGCATTTGACGAATTGCCGTATTGTTAACTTTGCAATGCCAAATCGAGTCAGTTGAGGGATGAGCGTGGACTCCTACATTCGAGTGACGACCGACAAGGTAAAAGATATAGTTGTAATCCTCAATTGCCATAGCAGATTTCGCCGGACGCTGTCAGAACGATTGGGATTACAGAGAATGGCTCGTTGCTTTAATTCTGCCGTTAGACCATAATAAACTGTCATCTGCTCCGGCTTTCTCTTCGCATGACAACATCTTATTAGAGTGGAATCTTTTCCTATTCAAGACAGCTTCCTCCCTCCCAAATTAATCCACGGTATACCAGATGTCCCGAGCAAAAGGCGGTGGATAATCTAGAACAATGCGAAAGAGTTTCGCTGACTTGGTTGTCACGAGATGCCCGCGCTAAAAGTTTCATCGCTTCAGTCCTGCCATGCTTCTGCTTGTGGCAAAGAGGAGGTCCTTGCTACAGATTATTCTGGTTTATTGGGATAAAACAAAAGTCTAAATGTGTAGTTAGCTAATCTTGATTCTGACTGTGATGTTCTGAGGTTGATGATACAATGGGAATTTCTATTCTCTTTAATTTCCGTACCGCGCAGTAAGCGTATTAGACATCAATTTTTGACATGTCCTATTTTTTCTAAATTTTTGTTGGTAAATTTTGTTTTACATTTCTACGAATACCTGGTCAGACAACTTTAGCATGCGTTTGCCGATCGATACTAAAATGAATTAAATGAAAATAAATATAAGAGAATGAAGAATTTATGGATATTTAATATAATTATTTATGGCGTAAGTTCATGAAGATTATGAAAGCTTTGCTGTTTGTTTTGCACCTTATCACCAATAAAATTAATGTATATTTTCAGATAGGTTATAGCTCGCGAAAAATTGCCTACTAGCAGAGCTAGCTTGGTCTTACAATCAAAATAGCAATAAACGATTTTACCTGACCAGCAAGCACGCTTTGTTTTAACAAATGTGTCAGAATCTAAGCAAGTAAGGGCAGAAATCAGGAAACGATTATCCAGCATGTGCCAACTCAATATCAACAGCAGTTCATTGGTACAATCAAACCAAAAACCATGGTGAACTTTGAAATGAATGAGACTTGAACAGCCTCGGATATTGCCGTACAGATTTGATTTCAGTTTGAATTCAAAAATGAGCTTAAAATAGCAAGATACCACATTTCTTAGATTATTTTATCGCTTTCTATGTTTTAATTTAATATTCTTCGATATATAATTATTATTTAGATAATTTCTCGTGCTCCCGCAAATCGATTATTCTACAAATGACTCACGTACAGTAGAGGCATTATAATAGTTAAAAAATTCCTAAAAAGTTTTTGAGAAATTGAACATCAGATACTAACTATCCAGTTATTTATGTCATTGAATGAATTTAGAAGGTCAATGCTTATTTTCGACATCTGTTTGCTCGTTATACAATTTTTTAATAAGAACAAATTTAATAAAAACATTTAGGCTGGTTCAAATTTTACAAAATGATAAATTAACTCGAGGCTTAATCAAAATTTATTGCGCAGAGTTTTTATACTTACAGTACTGCTAGCTGTGTACGCAAATGATACTGACTCAAAACACTTACAACACAGGGCTTTGTTTTCACTTCACTGTAAAGGAAACCACCCGAAAACGCCACGCATTGTACAGACAATACTGGTAAACTCATTCAACCTGTATTTCGCTCTGACGCATTTTGAAGAACAGCCATATAACTCAGAGTCAGAGAATCTGAGTTTTATACTGTAAAATCACAAAGAAAACTAAGAAACGAGCTAAGGACAATTTACGTTGGAAAAACTCGCAAAGTAAGACCATTGAGCCTGGGACAAATTTTACTGCCTCTTATTTGAAAAGTCTAGTCTGAAAGTCTTTTTTAGATTTTATTTATGCTACGGAATTTTTTTTTAAATTTATCTACTGTAATTCATTTCGAGATTATTTTATACATTTTACTGTGATTTAAGTATTTGAGAATTGAAATAAAATTTATTGTGAAAAAAAGTGTAGCCATTTGCTTCTCGTTTCTAAACCCTTACAAATGCTGCAAAACAAGAATTGTTTCAGATAGCACATGTAAAGAAATCTGTGCAGACAAGAAGACTCAAAAACACCCTACGGATGGTTATTGTTTCTATTTCCCGGTTTGAATTTCTAACTATTAAGTAATTTGAATTGCTACCAAGGTGTGTCCTTCGATAAATACAATGCTTTGACAAGAACAAAAACTTCCACGCGTGGCGTAGGATACTTTTTCATAAAAACAGGGGCGCTGAAATTGCTCACACAGTCAAGGTCTAACTTAGAGAAAGAGATTTCGCAGAACTGCGCAAACATTTCAGCCATCTTAGAAGTTACAGTTTAAACGAATTGCAAATTGACCACAAGAATAATATCATGCTTTTTTATTCTTCGTAAGCAGTAAAAGGCGCTAATTTTGAAGTAAACTTGAATTTTGAAAGTACGTCTAGATATCGTCATCGGATGTGACAGCTGTGCCTTTAAATCCGGATGTCCATATCCGAAGGTGCTCACAAGTTTTGAAAAACTTGTTTTGTAGTACGGAAAACATGATTCGCCTAGCTCGAAGTAAACAGCTTTGAAGCGCGTGTTTGGCAATTCGAACGCGTAGGAGTTGGAAGTATTTCGAAGTTCTGCGCCGTGTTTATTACAGCTGAGCGTGACGTTCAAAAGGGTTCTAAAGTTTTTTGAGCACTTTCTTGTCTAATTTTTGAGGCTCCTACATATTTCGCAAGGATTAGACTATTTCCCCCAAAAAAAACTTTGCCATGTGTCTGTTCTTGTTAATTTCTTTCATATTATGCAAACGATTGAAGTCCAAAATGTTATGAGTCAATGACCCATTAAAGATGAAATACGGTTGGTTTCTACAGAGCCATCCGATCATGAAAAATATCACATATATCGGAATCCGATTCAACAACCCGTGTTTAGCATTGAATTACATTCTACCCTTTATAAGTCCATTTTTCCTATTATTAATAAATTACTGTGGCGAAGATTCCAGCAATATATGTTACTTAACGTCGATATCGTCATAGGTTTATTCTGTAAGTACTGATTTCTTTTCAGAATAATGATATATTCAAATTAAAATTGACTAAAAAGGTCAAGTGTCTTCGGTTTTTATCTATTTTGTCGATTTTTGTTGATAGCGAATAGAAACTGCGATGCGAGTCACTGACGGATATCATGTCGTTGGATCGATCGTTTTTACTCTTCAACGCGTCAATGGAACTGTCAATAATAATGATTTCCTTCTCACTGTTGACAGCTGATTTGACATCTGTCATTCAATTTGACAGACAACGTCATGTGGAGATCTCGTATTAAACATAGCGAACAGTTGAATGTTGACAAATAATGACCTACTTTGGCCATGAGTGAATTCCCGCGTGTTTGAGCTGATGATTTTGCCACGCTTCAAATCTTGTGTGCTTTCGCCCGTACCAAGCTAGTGGCAACTTGCTTTGTGATGCATATCCGGGGCCGCGCTTTCTGTGAGGCATTGAATGCGCTCGTAAACGCTATTGGGTAGAGTGGGATCCATACCTCTGATGAGGAAACCAGCAGAAAGGAAATGTAAATGGTC
>OFHS01002443.1:0-21009 GCA_900245855.1 Calvadosia cruxmelitensis | reverse complement strand
GGGTAAATCCCTCCTTTATTTTCCTGTCCCATCTGGGCAAATAAACATACATACATACATACATACATACATACATACATACATACATACATACATCTGCTCCATGCAAAAGCTTATATTATCTTATTGCATATTCAGATTAAATGATGATACCTTACATTGTATTTTCAGCCATGAGTGAGCTGTGCTACGCATCGTGCAATGCAATTGGTCACGTCGGCAAAGGATTGTGTCACAGTTTAGATATTCAAGTTGCCGCATTGAAAATGGCAGAAGCCGCCAGCAGTTGGGTCAACAGTGCTGCTAAATTCTTACAACAGATATTCATTTTACACGGGCAAGTATTAAGCCACATAATTGCAATGCATTCTTGAAGTGATTCTGCTAGGTGTGTGTGTAAATGACTTTATTTTCTGATATCAATAAGAGACAATAAGTTTATAATGCAACTTTTTATAGGTGATTTTGTGTTTCTTTGTATTTACGTGTTTATTTGTGGCAAATGCATTACAAATACTGATAATAATAATAATATATTTTATGCTCTCTCGTATTCGTCTGAGTACAAGTTATTACAACGATTGTAAATAGCTACCAATGAACATATGACTGTTTCACAGAATTCTGAGAATAAAAATTAGACAGAAATTATACAAACGGTGAACTAATAAATACCATAACAAAGATAAAAGCGCTAACAGCTGACTAACGGCGCTGCGGCAAATGAAGCTACATAACAATTAAGGAATAAGAGAAAGACAAATAGTTAAGTAGATAAAAATGTAAGTAGCACAATTTTGCTAGTAAAGAGTGTTTTAATATTTGTTGTTGTCCTGGACTGTAGCTTTATTTGTAGTAAAGAGGCATTGCAATTTAATGATAAACTTTTATTGTTAATACACATTCATTGCATTTAAAATACAGAACAGAAAACAGTGCTACGGGAAATTACTACGTTTGCTGTTTCCATGATGCACAACAGCCGAGTCGCTTCAGTTGTCGCTACAGTCTATAGCGCTATACAGTGGAATTCGTTTAATTCGAAATGTCAAGGGACCGTAAAATATCCTTCGAATTATACGAACTTCGAATTAGGAATAATAGGAAAACAAGTTTCTTCCAATAAACAATAGACTGAAGACAAATGCGCGAGATCAAGAGACCGAGATCGTAGTTCGAAATAGATGAATATTCGAATTACAGGTCTTCGAATTAGGCAGATTCCACTGTACCCGGAATCCAAGTCAAGTAACGTCTGTTATCATGAGGCGACGAGCGTAGCGACACGGTAATTGTGCTTCATGGAAACACAGTAAATGATAACAAACGAGCTGTCATGTGATATTTCTGTTTCAATCTTATCTTTACAGGATCCGGTTTGAGATCGGATTGGGTAGGAACTTTGTTGGCAATCTCGTCGTTGCGGCAGAGATTGATTTAACTTTGTTCGGTACAAGAATGTACGTTGGATTCCAATTCGATCTGAAGAATCCGATCAAGAGTATCACAACCGTAGCGGATTCAGTTTTATACCGGTATAAAGAAGGAGTGAGGCAAATACGACCAGATGTAATCAATAATCCGTACGATGAATCCAATCCTTATTCGGATTTTGAATTAACAGGTTAGTTGTTTGGTCGATTCGTCTGCATTTCGGTATACACGCGAGTAGATCAGCTGTTAATATTTTGAGAAGTTTAAAGTATTATTTATTTTTCACATATTTTCCTCCTATTGGTTTACTGGATGGTCCTCGTTATATAACAACATTCATTTAAATTTTGGTTGCTTCTTGTTTTTATCAATTCTGAAGATGAATTCGGTTTCCAAACCGTCAGCTACGTTGCCGGAATGAAGACAGGTGCATGTCTCTCTGTTACTTCCAAAACCAAAGACACGAAGATCATCCAGGTGGCATGCAACTCAACTGATCTTAAACAGAAATGGGCGTATACCCTTACAGGCAACCTAAAGGTAAGCGAATCACAACAGTGCAGCGAAGAAGTTGAGTTTATGACACACTTTTATCAGTGTTTTTTGTTGACAAATGTTATGTTCGTGATAATAATTTAGACTGTCCTCTACATAAAGAGGCCATCACTATTCCTCTTAATGCACTTACTACATACACAACGCAATAATAAATAAATCACGGTCAGACGCGGCTGAAAAAGTAACACCAAATAAAGACAAATCAACATTCAATACATCACCATACAATGCCACCCTGCTGTGTCCCTGGCGGCAGATCTCGGTTGGCTTCCAGGTGTAAAAGAGATATTCGTAATGCTCTCTGTATAAAAGAGCTAGATCGGATGTTCTAATAAGCCAATCTCCAAGATAAATACTATGTCAACAGCCAGTCGATAACAATCAGGAATGAAGTATCAATACAGGATTATGCCTCAGCAGCTCTCCACGACGTAATACACAATTATATTTAGTGCTCTATATATGCCCGATTAAGTCGTTATGGATTATAGTGCTTGCTTGAATAATCTTATTAGATAAATGTCAAAACCATAAACCTGTTGAAAGTGACCATGTTAACCAGGATACGGCAACCACCTGTGGATAAAGGCCATCGACCTTTAATGCAAATATCTCTCTCATTAAAATTCTTAACTGGATGTTTTGATTTAAACATATCTGATGTATATCTGATGCAGAACTCTTACTCTGGCAATTGTCTGGATTTGCAAGCACAACGTGGTGACTTTGTCGTTCAACATGAATGCAATATGAAGAAGAACAGTCAACTGTTGGAATGTTACATCGATTCGAAAGCGATTAAAGGAAGACGAAGTAGCCTATGCATGACCACAAGTGAGTAGGGTTGTCTGCGGTGACTGCACTTCTCCACATTTATACTGGGGTTCTCGTACGAATTACATCCTCTTGGAGGTACAGTCAAACCTGTATTAACGGTCACCTCTATAGAGCAGCCACCTGTGTATAAAGGCCATTCTTCATAACCCAAAAGTGACACTTTCCAAATAAATCAACCTTAACAGAAAGGCCACCTGTCTATAAAGGTCATTTTTCTCAGGTCCAAGAGGTGACCGTTATAGATAGGTTTTACTGTAGTTTGTAATTAATCCGGCTAACTATTGCTGAAGCGTTGATGCGGCTTACTGTCTCTTCTGCCAGGTCTCAAACATGCCATGGTGTTAGTATTTCAATATTCTAGTAATTGGGAAGTTGTATCATTTTGAATGCACTGACTCAGTTGTACATTGATTGTAGGTAACTCATCTTCATCTGGACGAGGCTCGATTGCTCATCGAGGCTCATTGAAATGCATCCACGTGACCTCCAGGAACACACTCGTTCTTAAAACAGGATGCAACCACGCTCAGTAAGTTGTTTTGTATATAAGTATACAGTCAAAGCTGTATTAGCGGCCACCTCTGTAGAGCAGCCACCTGTGTATAAGGGTCACTCTTCATAACCACTAAATGACACTTTAATAGAAATCAACCTGGACATAAAGGCCACCTGTCTATAAAGATCATTTTCCTTAGGTCCCAAAGGTGACCATTATAGACAGGCTTCACTGTATTTGGCTCCAAACTTACAGCATCTTCTTCAGTTCCCCGAATTATTTTATATTTTATAAAGCTGGATTTTTGCAAACTTCGTGTTTGAGTATTTCCTCCTAACGTTATTAAGCTTTCATTCAACAGTTTGTAGTTCACAAGAAATCTCAACAATTCCATATTATTCTAATAAATATTACATGTAATTGCTTGACAATTTAGGAACGAGTTCCATTTTGACAGCCATCAGCACTTAATCCACTCTCAGTCTGGTAACTGCGTTCGACCGTTTGGCGGGAAAAGCATTGACGGAGCAGCACTTGAGTTATACAATAAAGGCTGTCACAAGTTTGGATTTACAAAGCGAGGCTCTATCCAAGATGCAGCCTCACGTCTATGCATCCAGACAAAGAACAACGTAAGCCTATTGTTCTCGAGTAATCGATAAAATGATTCCATCGTGACGTCATTTAAAGTCGAGTCTAATTATTCTTAATGATATTCATGGGCCAAAGATACAAAATGTGCATTATGTATATTGCAACATGTTATAAAAAAAATGTTTATATTATAATAATTACATATACAAGTATATATAAATAAATAAAATATATAAATGTAAAGATTGAAATTTATGATTTAAGATTAAAATTAAGAATTGAAATTAGATTGAGTAATATTTGCCAAATAAAATTAGCATTGCTTTACAATTAAGCCTGTATTATTTGTATTTGTATTTCTATTTGGCAATCGATAAAATGAAGTTATTACAGATTGCCAACTTTTGGCTAAATTAGCCAGGAAGAAACGTTGTTTCCACCTTGTTTACAAATAAACATGATTGCAGATCGAAGATTACGTAAAAGAAATTCTTGAATAGTGTAACGTCACTATTTGATCAGGCAGACTATTCGAGGGGGCAGCGCGTTGTCTGCCAGGTATCGTAGGCTCGTCCGGAATTGTTTGCAAGAATTTGTCCAGCTCTTTCTTGTAAACGTTGATGTATGTACGTCTAGCATGGCGCAGAGCAATCGGAAGGCAATTGAACAGTACGCAGCCGCGCTCGAGAAACGAAGATTCTCGAAGCTTCCGAACATAGGAAGGAGCCTGTTTGTTCAATTTTGCAACACCAGCATAGACACCTCGTCTGGCGCTAGAGGAGAACGTCAGGCCAGGGTTTGCAGTAATCGAGCATAATATTTTCCAAACGTAGAATATTTGGAACCGCTCTCGTCTTCTTTGAAGGCTGTAAATCTTGAGCGCCTTCAGACGATCCCAGTAGTCCCGGCGATTATATCCAGAAAAGCCGTGTAGTTGGCGGGTAAATAAGCGCTGGGTTTGTTCGATGTTGTTTATATGGTGAGCTTTTGTGGGTGACCAGAGTGGTGAGCAGTACTCCAGACCACTTCTCACTATGGAGTTGTACAGGGTTAGCATGGCTTCGGGGTCTCTTGTGGTAAATACCCGCAGAATATTAGCAGCCACCTCTTTGGGGCAGTCACCTGTGTATGGTCACTCTAACCCCAACATAATACTTTCTGTAGAAATCGACCTGGACAGAAAGGCCACCTGTCTATTAAGGTCATTTTTCTCAGTTCCTAGAGGTGACCGTTATAGACAGGTTTCATTGTACTAGTTTGCTCTACTGGTGCTTGCTTTTTCACAGTAGCAATTGAAATGCGTTATACTGTATGTCATCTAAAAAGCTGAGTTGCTGAATTTTAAGGGGAATTGTATAAACCATAAGACGTCATATTTGAATTTCTTAGGCGATGATTCCTGCTGATAATACAGCTTTGGAGCTTGGCAAAAGATGTGATTTTTCACAAACATACAAGACTCCACCTGTATTTGGAAATGAAGAAATGCTCTTTACATTAATACCAAGTGAGTGACAGCTGTTGATCTCTTTACATCGATTGAGTCAGGAATGTTATTTTTATCAATATTATTCCTGCGTGTCGAATTTTATTGATTCTATTTCATTCCACGTTGCTTTCACAGCCGATCCGTACGTGAAGCTTGCAGATTGCGGAATTTTCAATGATCTGCGATTGGATCAAAGATTTGAAATCTACGAAAACGAGCTAGCAACTGTCTGTTCTAAATTTTCAAAAGGTAAACTGAATATTGCAGGTTACGTCATAATTAAACTTACGAAGAAATGTCACTGCAGCAAATGGTAGATCTTATTGGTTAAACGTTCTCGTTGCATTCTTTTAACATGTCTCTTTATGCTCACCGCACAGTAATCACTTAAGACAGGTGGTCACTTAAGACAGGTAGGTGCTTAATACAGATGGTCTTATAAGACAGGAGGTGGTCACTTAAGACAGGTAGGTGCTTAATGCAGATGGTCTTATAAGACAGGAGGTGGTCAATTAAGACAGGTGGTCATGTAAGGCAGGTACAGTAGTCAGTTATAAGTTATAACATGTGGTCGTTGAAACCAGGTTGTCGTCCAGGAAAATTACTATATTTATATAGTAGTTATTAATAAGAATGAAACAGTTTTGTGATTTTTACATTTCGATTGTTTAATTCAGATGTTGCGCTTCACAAGCCAGCAGAGCAGTCAAGCACCGATTTGAACGGATGGGCTACGCGGGCTGTTGACGGCAACACAATGGCCAAATGGTCAGATCGAAGTTGCATGCAAACGAAACACGAGCAGGATCCCTGGTGGAAGGTTGACCTCGGAAAGGAATACATCGTAACAGGTATTGTTTAGTTGATTGATTTATATACAGTCAAATCTGCATTAGTGGCCACCTCATAGAGCAGCCACCTGTGTATAAAGGCCACTCTTCATAATCCAAAAATATCACTTTCTATATAAATCAACCTGGACAGAATGGCCACCTGTCCATAAAGGCCATTTCTCCAGGTCCCATAGGTGACCATTATAGAGAGGTTTCATTGTACTGATTTTGCTTGATCAAGCTTTGTGGTAGATGTCTTGTTGCTTATAGAGGGTAACCCAATAAGGGAACCTGTTATCTTCCTTGTGGCCCTCCGCATAAAAATTGCAACAATTATATGCGTCGGTTGTCATGGAAGCGAACCCACGATGCCTGATTAGGCAATCAGATATCCTAACCGCTAGAACACACCGACACAATCGCATGCTGATTGCTTGATATACATGCTATAAATATTGCAGGATGACAAATACAGAGCTAGTCAAACCTGTATTAATGACCACCTCTATAGAGCAGCCACCTGTGTATAAAGGCCACTCTTCATAACACCAAAATGATACATTCTATAGAAATCAACATGGACAGAAAGGCCACTTGTCTATAAAGGTCATTTTTCTTAGGTCCCAAAGCTGATCATTATAAGCAGGTTTCACTGTATTCATCTTGAATTAATGTACTTTCTCCCATATAGATGTTACGGTTGTCAATCGCGCAGAGCATCCAGATCGATTTCAAAATGTCGAAGTCCATGTTGGCAATCTCGCATCAATTAAACGAAATCCAATCTGCTACGATCGGATCTATCGAGCACTCGCTGGTGAGGCTATTCGCGTGCAATGTAGTCCGCCAATACCAGGCCGGTTTGTTTCATTGCAAATCTACGGAATGGGAACTCTCAGCGTCTGTGAAGTGATTGTCAACTCAAGGGTCGGTGAGTAAGCAGGCAGAACAATTTATCATGCAAATAATTTTTGTTTCATAATTGTGTAAACGGTTTCATTCAATTCAGAAAGTCAAAACTAGCAAAGATTATATACGAAAATTATACATCCTTAAAAAGTTCAAATATTGAAATATATGCGATTTAAATCAAAACTATGATCTTATTCGACCTGTCTGTTCACTCGGATTATGTGAAACACAATATGTATACTACGAATAATTTAGAGAAACTCGAGTTTAATCTGGCTGTAAACTTCTCCATGTATTTGGATTTCAAGTTAGTTGACCTCTGCCACATGTTATGATCTCATAGCTTGCGATTTCCAGCTTTGTTTAGAGATTTATTGATTTGTACTCTTCCTCAATGATCGTTGATTTCAACTCCCTTGGCTGTCAGAAATTGTCGGTTTCAAATCAAATCAGAACCGTGTGACCTTTCTGAAACTCCTTGTACTAACATGCCCGAAATGTACATCTATTGTAAAATGTGTGTGGAAATGTCAATTTGTTTCACAAGGTGTGTCTCCCTTGGGGCCCTTTGACAATTAAAGTATGTAAGACGCAGGCTGGATGGATTATTACTGTGTGTCAGTTTCTTCTCGTAGCCATTAGAATTTCGCATTATCAGTTCATTAAATGTTGTTTGACCTTGATTGATTGCAATAGGTGGCTTGTCCGACTTGTGTTTATTGGGAAATGGCGGATGTGACCAAGTTTGTTACAACAAATGCGACAGGCGGACATCTTGCGGATGCAACGCTGGATTCGAGTTGGCTTACGATGGCAAGAGTTGCTTGGGTAAGCCATGGATCTCCAAGCGCCAAGCAGTGCAGTCTCCTGACGACCACTTGTGTGACATTTAACAATCAAGAGGCCAACTTTAATTAGTTTGGATTGTCTCTTAAATTAATTAATTAAAACAGGGTTGACTATGATGATGATGTAATCAAACAACCGCGATTTACTTAATTGTGGTGAACTAGCCTCGCTTACTCAACCTCTATTCAATGTATCTAGCCTCGTTTCATATTCACCTGTAAATTATTGTAATCTTATAGCATTATATTCATTTCTGAATGACGTCTCACGACCGAAAAAACAAATGATCAGCAGAAATCACTGTCTCTCTGATTTCATAATTGTAAAACACTGTTCTTATATTTCTCAAGACAAGAACGAATGTCAAATCAACAATGGAGGATGCCGACGAGACAAACATTCAAAATGCGTCAACTACCCTGGTGGATATTACTGCGCATGCGATCCAGGATACATTTTGAAGGACAACAGTCAACATGAATGCATGGGTAAGATTACAGTCAGACCTGTCATTAGCGGCCACCTCTAAAGAGCAGCCACTTGTGTATAACGGCCACTCTTCACAACCCAAAAACAACATTTTCTATAGAGATCAACCTGGACAGAAAGGCCACCTGTATAAAGGTCATTTTCCTCAGGTCCCAAAGGTGACCGTTATAGACAGGTTTCACTGTACTAACATTTGCGTTGTGCTCAAAGTTGCTAAAATGGATAAATCAAAGTAGACTATAGCGAGGAACTAGCTTTATAATGACACAAACAAACACTGAAGAAAGCAACTGCCGGTATAGACTATGCTATGTAAAGAGTATTGTTGAGTTGTGAGTGTGTTACTTTTTAACCTGAAAATCCATTAATTAAGTTACAAATAACTTTTTTTAATGGAGCAGAAACTTATTATATGAAAACAATTATATTCTATTATACAGCAATACGAATCTTGAAAATCATAGTACGCTACTATACATAGTACGCATAGTACGCTCCGTGCAAAGAAGCATTGTAAGCTTCAGTATCGGATTTTTCAGAATAAATGATGATGATGATGTTTGTTTGTTTTCTTTTATTATCAATATACCTCAATACAGGTGTGTGGTAAGGATACATACAAGATGTTGTTACAAGTTAATTCAAGGTCGCAAGACCATATCATTACAGTAGAACAATATTTACAAAATGTACTAATAAAGTAATAATACTACAAGATCATCAGAGCATATATTTCTGAAAAAGGTTATTCTTTCGTATTTCGTAAACGATTTCTTTAGATAAATTCCAAGATGGTTATAGAGTTTCATACAATCATGGTAAAAGAGTAAGTTTAGTTGTTGATGATGATGATGATGACAAAACAATATATACCAACGTATGTTGTTTACAATCAAGTTTGAAGTCAATGAAACAGTTTTGTCAATCGTGTTTGGTTTTGCAGACATGAACGAATGTAAAGCTCAAAATGGCGGCTGTGAGCAGATGTGTAATAACACATTGGGTGGATATATGTGCGCATGTCGCGAAGGATTCGAAAGGAAAACAAACAACAGCTACGGTTGCCAAGGTACTGCATCGAACACTTCATCGGATCTTAATCGAGATTGAAAACGGATTCGAATTAAATCCGGTTTCTTCGATTTCATTTTATGCGATATTTCATATGATTAAATGTCTTTTTGATAAGCTGCTTCATAATTCCCACTTATCCGTTAGTAAATACGTTGACGCTTTCTGATTGCGATATCTCACGGATATTATCCATTTCAAGTGAAGATTTCATTTATAGGCATTCCAGTTTTGGTTGGATAGTCAAAAACATCCCAAGGATCAGAAGAAATTGTCTTACGAGACTATTTACTGTAGAAGTGTTGGATAGCTCTGTTGAGGGTACATACTTTCGATCGAGTGTGTTTTACGTTTTATCGTGAAGCAATGAACAGGTGTAGTAGGCGAGAGACAAAGATGGAGGCTTTCGCATTCCACATTATAAATATATTTGATAGACATGTTGTTGGTCCTACAGCAGAGAGAGATGGCAGAGTTCCAAGGAGTACATATGGTCGTTGGTGCCATAGCTCTATGTCGTGAGACACAGCGTAGAATACAAGACAGACAGAGTTGTTGACACGACGAAGTACAGACGGCAAAGAGGATGATTACAGGATGACACAGTCACATATTCTTACAATTACGTGACTGCACAATGATGACATTGAATTCACACTGACCGCGCGTCAGCCACTACACAGGTCCTCCGGGATTTGTGGATCACTAAGCAGTGCTTTGATTACCTGTGTAAGTTGAAGGAAGTTTAGGATCAGTAACGTTTTATAGTGAGTCTTTTTATCGTCTCGTACTCCCTTGTAAGTATTTTGTAGAAGGACGCTAATAAGGAAACGTATTGGTTTAACATGATCATAATACGTTTGATTACTAATTTCTCTAAATGACGTGTGATTGTTCTTCATGGCAGATATCGACGAATGTCGTCTTGACAACGGAGGCTGCAACCAGAAGTGCGTCAATTTCTTCGGTGGCTATTATTGCCAATGTAACCATGGATACAAGCTACGTGAAGACGGGAAAACATGCGAAGGTACGGAATGATTTGTACCAGACCCTGAAGCAAAAGAAAGACATCGATGCTTCAAAGGAGTGACTTTTATGTGAAATTTATGAAGTTAAAAACGGTCTAGATATTTAGTTTGAATGCTCCGAGGGAACAACAGATATGTTCCTCTGAAATATTTCTGATGATAAATCTCTTTTATAGAAATTTACTGCAACGCTTTGGAGAAACCGCACTGGGCAAGAGTCACGCCGCCATCTTGCTTTGACAAGCTAACCAACATTGGTGCAGGAGCCACTTGCAACATCTCGTGTTTCAGAGGATACAAGTTGGTAGGACTCAAGACGACAGCATCAACATACCACGCAATGAAATGCCAAAACAATGGCAACTGGAATGCATCGATGCCATCTTGCCATCGTAAGTATCCAAACGCAATAATTTATATTATACTGTATACAGTGAAACCTGTCTATAACAGTCATTTCTGGGACCAGAGAAAAATGACCTTTATAGACAGGTGACCTTCTCTCCAGGTTGATTTCTATAGAAAGTGTCATTTCGGTTTTATGAAGAGTGGTCTATATATACAGGTGGCTGCTAATACAGGTTTGACTGTATTGATTTGGTTTGATATATTTTCCGTAAATTTAAGACAAAAGAGAATACTTCTAGACATCCCGTTCCTCTTCCTTGCAATACATGCATCAACAGACGTTTTCCACAAATGACGGTTAGTTACATCAGACAAGGAAACACTAGTACAAAGTACACACATAATCAGAAATTAGCAAATCACTATACGTAAATATACTTCCTTGGCCACGGCGATATAAATTAAATTTCTGAACTATAAATGAGTTATTATCATGGACTTCATTGTTTGTTTGCAGCCGTTCGATGTCCATTAATACCTCGGCCTAGTCACGGAGGAATATCACCGCCTTCATGTTACAAACAGCAAGGTACCACGCATGCAGAATTTGGACAGCGCTGCGTGACCTTCTGCTTGGATGGGTATCGCTTGCAAGGACCAACCACCAGATATTGTCAATCGGATGGGGCGTGGTCATCCAAGGAAGATCCCAAATGCGTGAAAAGTAAGCGCACTTACAATAAATGCCACGTCGATATCTACAGTAGGCGATCATTGTACAGTGAAATCTGTCTATAATAGTCACCTTTGGGACCTGACGAACATGACCTTTATAGACAGGTGGCCTTTCTGTACAGGTTGATTTCTATAGAAAGTGACATTTTGGGGTTATGAAGAGTGGCCTTTATACACAGGTGGCTGCTCTATAGAGGTGGCCGCTAGTACAAGTTTGACTGTATAATATAGTTCTCCATATCATGAAGCTGCGTGGATGTTACGTGCAAACCTTTGAGCACTCTCCATATCTGTTTTGATTCGTGTAATAGTAATATGATTGTATGATTGTCTGTTTGTTCGCAGTAAGCGATGCGCCCTATCTCAGCTGTCCACCCGACATCAGTGTCACGCTACACGCTGACCAATCGACGCACACCGTGGGCACAGCATACGTTCAACCGCTGACAAATGTCAAGATCACCTCCGTTTCACCATCAAATGCCGGACCCAGTTTCCCATTTCCGCATGGTTTCACAGCCGTTCGATATTTCGCAGCAATGAAGAATGGTGTGACACTGAGCTGTCGATTTTATGTCATCGTCAAAGGTAAGGATCACTTATAACACACGTGATTTCTATTGGAATATGTACGACACTGTATAAAGTGCACTGCACACTGTTTACAGTTCATGTAAGCCGTTTTCGAATGCAGAATACTTAGATACAAGCTAACTCTGCAAATATCCGGCTTAGGAATGCTGAGTAATACAAAATTGGGATATTTCAAAAGTTGATTCGGATTGAGTAGAGTTTTGAGAAATATGCTAAAAAAATGCATATGCCTTTACGAGCGACTGAAATCATTGGTTTAAATATTTCTCAAAATTAGTTTTTATTTCTGTTAATCTTTTCGTTTGACCGAGTTCTTATGCTACTGATAGAGTTTGTTGTTGGAGTATAGACGCTCGATCGTTGTTATTCCTGAGCAAATGTGTTCTAAGTGCTAGGACGATGGTTTAGTGATACTGTACGTAACTGTTCCGTGATGCTTTAGAAATGCGTGTTCGAGTCCCTGACTCGGCACATGAAATACACTATTATTTCAGCACCAAATTCTCTAGCTGTCTAACATTTTTTCCAATCTTTGTTTGCGATCGATTTTGTGTATAATTTCCTATTCTCTTTTCCCTTCCCAGATGTAACAGCTCCCAAGGTCAGCGGATGCCCGTCGAACATTTATCGAACAACCTCGAGTGCATACGAGATTGTGAAATGGACAGAGCCTCGTTTCACAGATGCTGTTGGTGTCAGTATGCTAATCAAGCCACATATTAAAAACGGTGCCACTTGGACGGTTGGCTCTGAGTCTTGGCTACATTACTCTGCCTATGACGCTGCTGGGAATCAAGCGTCGTGCTCGTTCAAAGTCACGCTAAAACGTAAGTCGCACACAGTCAACAGTCGGTTAAATGAAATTAACCGAAGATTAAATTATGCTAAAATAATAATGAATTAAATGTGCGGTTAAAATTGTTGGTTTGGTTTGCATAACGAAACGAAGGATGTAGCAGTCATGGATGCGAAATAAAACGCCGGAAGCGGTCAATTGTAATAATTGCGGAATCTATTCCAATCCTGATATCTCTAGCTATCATAATTAGATTTGAAAGCCGATTTGATCATTATAATCAGTGTTTAATGAAGAGTAACATGTATTTTTCCCAAAATTTTTGATTTTCAAGGTAAACTATTAAGGCTTGACTAAGGGTCCACGGTACAACTCGATGTTATTTGAGATTGTAGAACAGTTGATCATGTGCGTCTCATGCGACTATCCGATGATATAATCTGTGAGGATTCATAATTATGATCATTAGAATATCAAATACATTGGAACGAGGCTATAAAATAATATGATTACGAGGCACTGTATAATTCCAAGTATTTTATGCAAACATTTGATAGCGATAATGTCTTTCAGATAAAAGAGGCATAAACAACGCTGCATACCAATTCATTATGACATTTTCTCTTTCAGATCAAAAGTGTGGTCTACTCCTTGGCGATTCATACGCTAGGATCACTGTGCTGACGCGTGGCGTGTACTATTCGGCTTTCTGTAGTCAAAACAGGTCGTTCTTTGGACCATTTGGGTTGAATGGCAACACAGTGGTGTGCAGTAAAGGCGACTATGTTATGTCCGGCATCAACATCGGAAACCGATTGCCACCATGTGTCTGTAAGTTAAACGTTGAAAGCAAATTTACTTTTACATATAATTTTCCATTTCATATAAAAATTGTTATCACTTCCTAATGATGTTAATTTCCTTTTTACGATCAGCAAAATCTCAACCAATTGCTGCGACGGGACGATGTCCACAGGGAACCCAGGGGTTCGCCTACGAAGACTGGTTTAAAAAGGTGTACCAATGTGGTGAGTTGGGAATGAAATCAACTGCATCTATTTTTTTGTCTCAGGCGGGGCTCATGCTTTCAACTAGCCTTATTGAAAATATCATAATTTTATATTTTTTCCAGTCGCTTGTCCACCCGGAACGGCATACAATGCAAGTCGAGGCCAATGTAACAAATGCAAGATCGGCTTCTATCAAGAGAACGAGGCTGCTTTGTCGTGTGATTCTTGCCCAATGCATCAATCTACCACGGAAGAAGGATCAAAGTCACTTACTGATTGCTTAGGTAGGGATCCAGGGTTCTTCTCAGATCAAGCTTGCCATAAGCCCTAATACTCCAGTGCTTCTCGTCTACTCAAAATGCTAAAGGGTAAAGATTTACTAGATGTAATGACAGCCAGTTCATAGGAAACTCACGATTATTGCATGAAGTGAAGATTCAAAGCTTAAATGTACCTTTATTAAACCATATTTTATATTAGATTTTTATAATTCGTTACTCCAAGCAAGCTTGATGCAATGAATTCTTCTCTTATAGGTAAATGCAGACCAGGATTTTTCTCGCCAAGTGGTTTCAACGAATCATCCAGCCTCTGTGAGCCATGTTCAAGGGACTCGTTCTCAAGCGAATACGGTGCTACCAGCTGCACGCCTTGCAAGCGAGGTTCACATACAACAAAGCGAGGAGCAACTTCAGTCAACATGTGTCTGAGTAAGTAGACGTAGTACATTTGCTTGTTATGCGAATTGGGGCGATGACTTCAAGAAGATAAAATTGCTACGCAAGGAGTTATACTGTGTAAACCAATTCTTTTTCAGAATATTTTATGAGAACTCCGATATCTGCAATAGAATTATATGATGATAGACATTTCATCGTACACCTCAACGGCCACTGTTGTAGACGATCACTTGTACTATGAGACTACAGTGAAAACTGTCTATAACGGTCACTTTTGGGACCTGAGAAAAATGACCTTTATAGACAGGTGGCCTTTCTGTCCAGGTTGATTTCTACAGAAAGTGTCATCTTGGCCCAAGATTCTTGAGGTTATGAAGAGTGGCCTTTATACACAGGTGGCTGCTCTATAGAGGTGGCCGCTAATACAGGTTTGACTGTACATTCAACTACCCCCCAAGGAGACTAAATCTGATTAAATTTACCTGTATTAAGCGACCGCCTGTATTCTGAGGCCACTGTTTTCATTAGTCCTATAGATGGTAGCTTGATCAGGCTTGAAGGGATAGGTTTGGAATATTGGCTTTGAGTTTTGGAGGAAGTGTATCCAAGACGGTGAATTTGACATCGTGCTTCTTTCATAGGTAAGCCAACGATTGATAAGATTGAGCCTGGACCGACCATCACTACACGAATCGACACAGTGGT
This sequence comes from Calvadosia cruxmelitensis, assembly GCA_900245855.1. NCBI lineage: Eukaryota > Metazoa > Cnidaria > Staurozoa > Stauromedusae > Kishinouyeidae > Calvadosia > Calvadosia cruxmelitensis. The sequence continues at coordinate 5,548 of OFHS01002443.1, read as the reverse complement.
GGAATTGCAATGTTATGGAGACGGAGAACCACGCCCTGCTTGGAAATGGCAAAAGATATCTACTCCCTTAGGTGAGTGTTGATATATATCCATTAGCTTTAATATAGTTACGTATTACCTCAACTGTTATGATATTACGTTATTACGATATTACGTTATTATAATTATTACGCTGATTGTATTTTTGAAAATGACCCTGTGATGTGATCTACACTCGCCTCTTTGGTTTCGCCTTGCTTGCTTGGAAACGATCAAATTTGATTGGTAATTTCATGGTTTCTTCCAGGTCTCCAATCAGGAAAATACACCAGCCATGACATTTTGAACATCGAATGGCAGCCAATAGGATCAACCCTTCGAATCAGCAAAGTTGAAATTGCTCACGCTGGAACGTACCGTTGCATAGCAACTAACTTAGCCGGACAATCACAGCGAGATGTAGTTCTTACCATCAAGAAATAAAACATGTTGCGTTTTAGCTGAAATATTGAACATATTGTTGTATTTTACAGTACGATATTGCCTGGTGCAATAATAAAAGAAACTTAAAAATCTTTTAAAATCATTATTCGATTCAATTATTTGTCTTCTAAAGGGTAATCCGCCATGCGCAGTCCCAATGCATTTCGGCTAAGTGAATTGACCTCTGCCACAGGCGAAGACGCCAGAAAATGCTTTGTTTGAAACGCAATCAGCCGTACTCTTGTCAAAGATGGTCGATTTCAAGGATTGTTCTTGGCTGTCAAAATTGTAGATTTCAGCTCAAAACCACGTGCATAAAACATTTGTATCCCGTCATGCATTGGGACTGCGCTTGGTCCAATGACAGTGTTTGTCAGGCAACATAGATTTCGTAACGCGAAAGATTATTCAATCAATTCTTAGATGTAATGTGAACCATTGAGACTTACTATTGATGTTTCGAGATCTTGCACGGGATGCTCTGTACAGTATATATATTATCGGGCCAGTGTTGTGCATGGGAACAACCCGTTCTTCCTCTTGCGAACACAAAGTTGACACATTGATTTATACAGTTTACGGTTACATGCAACAGACATATCACTACCATTGAAATCACGGTACAACAAATCACTAAGAGGAAACAATCTGTCCAAAGCAGCGACAAAGCAGGCCCGACGGCTTCCAGCCCTACAAATCGTGTAACGGTTTGGGCGTTGTATCCTTCGAGCGAATGATGTGCCCGACAAAGCGCATTCTCCTTTCTTGTACGATCGCACGTGCTGATGGAGTCACTGCTCTGAGTTGCTCAGTCGACAAAATGCAACGGGAAGCTCTGTGGAAGATTTCTTATTACACTGTCGTTCGTTCATCAGATCCATCAAATGAACGATTTGAAGAAATTTTTCGTGTTTTTTTTTCTGTCTCAAATAGATTGTATTAGTAAATGGAAAGATATCTATGTGTTGTTCTTGGTAAATACCTCTGGAGTTTATTATACCTGTATATATCCATATCATTTTCAAGTTGATAAATAGGACTGACACGTATTCAACCCATCTACTGTCTTATGTTTGTGACGACTGAACCTTTGTGTACTGGGGAACAAACAAGTAATAGCATCATTGACACTGGAAATACAGACTATAAAAACAACTTCGATTGTGCTCCCGAAATCTAGGGGACATCTTGAACCCCAAGCGTAGTATCGTTATCATTATATTCGTCTGCAGCCCTCCTCACAATAAATGTTTCCCCATCTTGACAAAACAACGACCTATCATAACTAGTACTGTACTACAGTGGGTGGGGCAAACGCCCCTTGACCCCTAGTGCTTAGGTCAAATAAACGTTTTTGCTTAGGTCAAATAAACGTGCTCGGATCTGCCCATGTTTACTACTGCCAGTGACAAAGGGCCCATTGAGAACTCATTGGTAATCACAGTCTTGCATTGTTTCTTTGAAAGCACTAGAATCTCGCGTGCGAACCCATCGCCACTAGTTCCGTTTGTACAGTCTTCGCCATCACACGTGTTTCAGCATTTGCTGCAAGACTACGAATTAAGATGTTTGCAAGTATCGTTGCTGTGTTTGCAGCCGCCGTGGTTTCTATGGCAATCGGTTGGTTTTATTATTTGCCGAATGTTGCTGGAGCTGTTTGGTGCAAACTGAACAACATCTCGACCAAGGAGCCGGACGCGTCAGACATGGTCTTTCCTTTGACCGTGACGTTTCTCTCTCAAGGGTTCTCTGCCGCTGTTCTGAATTACCTAATCACGTAAGCGAACGTTGTCGTTTTGCAACCAGTAATACACCGCTAAAGTGGAATTACTGTAAGTTATTGTTGTGCTAGACGACTAGGATGCATTCGTGTTTACTTTTGCATTGTAGGTCCCATCTTGCTTTGACTACGCTCCCACAGGCCGTGACACTCGCTGTTACCCTTTCTCTCATCTACAATGGATTACAGCCTTGTCATTTTGTGTTCCCTGGAAGAACTCTCTGGCTCTTCGTAATCGATCATGTTATCTTCGACGCAGTCATCTTGTGCGGACAAGCAGTCACCATTTTCTCCGTTCACAATTTGTTCTAAGGACAGTGAAGCCATCGCAAAGTATCAGTTCTTGACATTTCGCTGTTGTCACTTTTAATTACAGTGTATATTTTTTTTAATTAACGAAGCGATATGCTGTCTCCTAAACGGGTCTCCCAAATAAACACGCATCGAGTGCTTACGGGACGACCATGATCATGTAATGTTTTCTTGATGTATTTCTTAATGCTGTATTGTTTTCTCACGTTGTCCTACATGATCAAAAATAAACTATCTATCTATTTACAGTTACATGGAGTGTTGAAGATTATTTTCAATTATTTTTCAAGGATATTTTCAATCGCACGTGCTTTTTGCTCACGCCTCCAATCTCTGCCTCGTTTCAATATACTATTCGCTGATTGGCCAAACATGAGCCAATCAGAAGCGCGGCATTTTCAAACCGATGGCAGTCATGCGAGTCGGTGTTTCGGATCAACTGCAACGTTTCTCCATTCCGTTTGGCGTTGAACAGTCGTGCTTTTGCAAATCTGTTCTCAATCTTAGGTACTTTTACGTTTCTAGCGCCTTCCCCGCTGTACCAAACCCTAGCCTGCAGAAATGTTGAAGCCTAGCAGGGAAAGAGCTGTGACTAGAAACCTTGCAAGAGCAAAAGCAGCTCAGAAAACCAGCAGTGGAGATAAGCCTCAGCCTCCAGAAATCGCTCAAATTATTGTCGACACTTCTTCGAAAGTGGAGCGAAGATATCTCAAGGGTCAATTCCTCGGCAAGGTATTCTTTACAATCTTTGCATCATTATTTATCTACCTCCCCTCTGAATAGGTTGCCTACGCTTATAACCTGATGATAATTTAACTTCAAATTTATTAGCTTATCTAACCCATATCTGTCATTATTTGAATTTCTAGGGAGGATTTGCAAAATGTTACGAATTAACAGACATGGATACGAAAAAAGTATACGCCGGCAAGATCGTCTCCAAATTGAACCTCATGAAGTCGCATCAAAGAGACAAGGTTCGTTATAGATTGTCGTTGAAGAAAAAAATTTAACCGATGATCACATTTTGAAATTTGTTTTATCCTCATAAACTGAATTTTGCAGATGGCAATGGAAATTGCAATTCACAAACAGCTATCCCATCAAAATATTGTTGGATTTCACGGATTCTTCGAAGACGAGAATTTCGTCTACGTGATTCTGGAACTTTGTCGGAAAAGGGTAAATATGTGCTGTAGGCCTAAATGTTCCTGTGTTCCATACTAACGGTCAATAGCGTGAATATTTAATGTACTTTTAAATAGACCTCCTGCTTAAGATGAAGTGAATTTTTAAGATAATTAATAGTTTAGTGCTAGAAATATGAATGATAATATACGACAGTGTGATATTTCACATATTTTAGAAAGCCAATATATCTCTCTGGAAGCTTTCATAATTTAATTCTCCGATATAACTCCATAAATATCCCCGTGATCGTTTGGCCATATTCCATAATTATAGAGGCCAACCAATTTCTAAACACAACAAGTCAACAACACATTTTTATCTATGCGTATCTGAAAGACTTGATCAGGTAGTGGTCTGAGCCCAGTTTCTAAACGTAGCAACACATCTGTACTTGAAGACGTGGAATATTATTAATGGTAGGAAAGACACATAATCAGGCAATGGTCTGATTTCCAATCGGCTATGGTCTCAGAACAATAATGCACTACGGGGCAATCACGTTAATAATACTATGGTTTTCAAGCCACAAATCGTGATATTTAGCGAGTTCAAATAGCTAGTTCTAGGACATACAGTAGCTTACTTTTAATATAATAATTTCCGTTTCAATCTTTCTCAGTCACTTATGGAGCTGCACAAGCGTCGCCACCAACTCACTGAAGAAGAAGTGAGATATTACCTCAAGCAAATTGCCGAAGCGTGCTGCTACCTGCATGATAATGACATCATTCACAGAGATTTGAAATTGGGAAATTTATTCCTAAATGACGACATGGAAATTAAGTTGGGTGATTTTGGTTTGGCCACCAAAGTGGAGACGAAAGGAGAAAAGAAAAAGTAAGTGGAAATCAGTCGAGCTGTGCGATTTTCTGGAGGTAAGTTCTTCTTGGTTGAAATGTTGATGTTGTTTGCTTTGTGACAGGACATTATGTGGAACTCCAAACTACATCGCTCCGGAAGTGCTGTACAAGAATGGTCACAGTTTTGAAGTGGATGTATGGTCGTTGGGTTGCATCATGTAAGTGCTTAGTAAAATAAAACATTGATAACTAATTATCAATTATCTTCGATAATAAATAAATTGAATTTTTGAACATATATTTTTCATTTTTTTATCTTGATTTAGACTCCACGATGTGTTTGCTGATTTATCCCTTTTGTTTTTTTGCATTCTAGGTATACAATGCTTGTTGGTAAGCCACCGTTTGAGACAAAGTCATTGAAAGAGACTTATGAGAGAATCAAAACCAATCAATATTATATCCCGTCGAAAGTCTCCCGTCCAGCGCAGACACTGATCATCAAATTGCTTCGACCTGATCCAACAACACGCCCTAACATGAAAGAAGTAAGTCAGAAGGGAGAATGAATTCGCATCTAGGTCCTGCTTTCTCGGTGAGAAACTAGAAACATGTGCACATGCAGCACTTGGTAAATGGTTTAAATAACAAATAGTCACATAACACACATGTACACGAGAGATGGGTGTGTTTGCTGTGCTTGATTCGCAAAATGATTGTTTCTAAAACCAGAGCAAGGTTGAGAGAAATTTTCAAACGTGCACAGATTAATAGGCCTATAGTTTTATGTGTTTAAAATCAATTACGACAACCAGAATGAAAGGAATACAACATTGTTCATGGCTTACACTTACATAAGATCTTCAGGATAAAAAGTCACAAAACCAATAGAACGTGGATGTTAAAGTGTTCTTTCCTTTGTAGGCTTGACTCATTTTAATTAACCCTGCAGGTTCTCAATGATGAATTCTTCCGTTGCGGATATTTGCCAACAAAATTGCCT
>OFHS01002441.1:0-21018 GCA_900245855.1 Calvadosia cruxmelitensis | reverse complement strand
ATTAAATAAATTCAACCAAAGCCTTCTTGAATGAACCGCAAAAATACCGATAAAAAGTAGTCTTTAAAGACAAGTGATTGTTGAATGCATAGAAAGTGTACGGTTTAAACTGTTACGGATGACTTGAATGTGACCTCTTAAGACAGGTGGTCACTAAGACTGGTCAGACTGTAGACCATTTAGCTCTTACGATGGCAATGTCATATACATTGAATTTCGTGAAACAAGGATCCATTAAATTATAAATCACTTGAACTTACACGGGTCTCCCAAATAAACAAACACAGCTCATGGGATTTCCCAGATCGATTTCAAGTCTGTAACTTGTTTGTATTGTGATTTCAACTATGTATATTTACCTAGGCTTGACTTGATCAAATCAATATATCTATCGATCTATCTATCTGCTTAAATTACTATTGTGGCGGTCTCATCAAGCATTTACGTCAGCATTCATAACCTTCGTCAGTCGCTATGAATGTCTTCTATTTTGCAACAAAATTCTCTCGCAGTGCTCTCAAGCCTTCGGATGGGCTGGCTACTCTACGTCGTATCTGCCACAATTACATATCATACAGCACAAACTTGCCTATTTATCAACACCTATAACCTACATCTTTCATATTTTGACACTATACTGTTCAACAAACCCATCGGTACGTACCTTCCTTGATGGACCTAATCTTGCTGCGCTTTCCTGCACAGTAGCGTCTCCTTTTCCTCGATTATACTCAACTGTAAATAGAATGAATTCAAAATATGTAGTACTCATCTACTCTGCAGCTTAAGTGAATGGCAAAGCAAATGATTAGCTATAATATCATAGTCGTAACGAAATCAAAATATTTTGTCATATCTTCAAATACAGTAGCTCTTTTTATGCTCGGCGTTAGTCTTATGCATTTGTTTATACTCACAGAGACATGTTCAGAAATTTCTCCAAATGCGAATTAAATATGAAATAAAACTTCGTCATCATTAAGAAAATGCAAGATGCAAGGCATCAGGTATGTTGTGGTGTTGTAGTCTTGTAGGTATCGTGTGTCATAATTAGCATACAGCGATAAGTGTCAGTGGTATTTATGCATTACAAAATTCATGTACACTGCTTGTGCTGTGTAAATAGCAATCAAAGTGATCAATGTAAATGTCAATGATGACACTTGCTGTGTCATCTCTCTGTTAGCTTAATATCAAACCGTTCACTTACCGATAGAAAACAGCCCTTGGATACATCATTATTTTGCTCAAGGGAAAGTACAAATTATCATTACACGTATCACTAACTGACTACAGTGAAACCTGTCTATAATGGTCACCATTGGGACCTGAGGAAAATGATTTCATAGACAGGTGGCCTTACTATCCAGTTCATTTCTATAGAAAGTGTCATGTTGGGGATATGAAGTTTGGCCTTTATACACAGGTGGCTGCTCGATAGAGGTGGCCGCTAATTCAGGTTCAGGTTTGACTTTATCTGAATCTTTCTTATGTTACATTTGCTATAAATGCTCTTTCAATGATGTGATATATTACCTTTGGCGTCAAGACGAATCTTTGATGCTATTAAGATGTGAATTTCCAGCACAATGATAAGAAAACCAGCAAATGCCGCAAACACGATCATTGGTGTCAAACTGACGCCGATTTCGTTAAGGCCAAGGAAGACATTGACAACTAAAACGTTAAAAGAGAAATAGAAGAAGATATTTATTGTAGCCTTGTTTGATATATTCCAAATCATTTGCTTCGGAGTAGATATTGACATGTTCTGTATTGACATTGTCACGCCCGCTCCGCAAGCCTTGTTTTCATGTAGCAGTACCTTTACTCCCCATGCTCACATTGCCGTTCAGTCGGAAAATGTAAAGTGCACAGAAAGACAATGTTTTGAAATTACATCATCATTTTGTTGTTAATTTATTAGTTCCATAACCTACGTCATTACCTTAGCACATTTTTGCGGGTATGTTTATTCGATTTGATACCAAGAATTAATTACCAAGAATTAATTTTTGAATACCAAATATCAATTCCCAATAATTGACGAAGCACATTCCAATTGCATTTCATCGTTCAAAGGTATCAGGCACGCGGTTTTAGGCTGAAACTAACAATTTTGACAGCCAAGAACAATGACTGAAGTTAAACATCATAGAGAACAGTGCAATGGAGTGCGTTTCAAGCAAAGCAATTTTGTGGCTTTGTCCCAATTGGCAGAGGTCAACTCGCTTATACAGTGAAACCTGTCTATAATGGTCACTTGATCAGGGACCTGAGAAAAATGACATTCAAAGGCAGGTGGCCTTTCTGTCCTGGTTGATTTCTATAGAAAGCATCATTTTATACTTAGAGTGGTTTTTATACAAAGGTGGCTGCTTTATAGAGGTTTGACTGTCTAAGCCTACAACAATGCACTGGCACTGCACTTGGCAAATTCAAAATATACTAGACTCAGTTTGGAGTCCTGTGTATCCAAAATCTCAAATTACTCATCATTACCAAATAAACAAGCTTCTAGCTTACAGATTGACCATGATCACATATATTTCTGATCTTGTAATTTTGAAAGCAAAATTATATTAACTTTTATCTCCTTTGTTTATTTGTTGAATTATTGTGATCAAAATAAAATGTCTATCTATATCTATCTATTACCTGCCAATATTATGGCAATGACTCCTTCAGCCCAGTGAGCCCAATTGAATATCCAGCGTCTGAAATCAAAACCAATCCAAATAAAATCACATTAGTCAAGGCCACGATTAGTAAAACAAGCTGACATTATCAATATCAAATAAACAAATGAGAAAAATCATTATGCTGCTAACAGCCCACTGACAATAATACATTGCAGAAGAATATAAGAACATTTCAAGACCATTGGCAAGCACAGTGGCTACAGTCAAACCTATATTAGCGGCCACCTCTATGGAGCAGCCACCTGTCTATAAAGGCCACTCTTCATAACCTTAAAACGACACTTTCTATAGAAATCAACCTGGACAAAAAGGCCACCTGTCTATAAAGGTCATTTTCTCAGGTCCCAGAGGGAACCGTTACAGACAGGTTTCACTGTAGTGGATAATGGTATTGTGAGCAAATGACCAGCATGGAGTAAGGCGGAATCTGGAACGGAAATGCCATGCAGAACTTGCTCTAGACATGCACGCATCTCTTCTGCCATACAATATCTAATTATCAATGATCCCTGTGATTAAGGTCCAGGCACTCTTTCTCAGATGCTGCCACACAAATGATGTTATAATACGGTTGCTTAGATTTCGTATAACCGCATAGAAGATAAAATGGAAAGAACTGAAACAACTGCAATTAGGATCTCAGAATCAAAACATTATCTTCTTGAGCACATAGTACATTATTTATTTCTAGGCAAATACAGTGTGATCCCTGTCGCGTTATGTAATCAAACCTCTTACCTCATGTTGGTGTTAGCCTCGTAACTGTGCTTGTAATGAATGAACCTTTTGGTCTCGTTTCTGTACTTAGTTTGAATAAAGTATTCTGTAAGAGGTTATTTGGTTTTCCTCTCATTACCATTCTCCTGTCAATAAATATGTTAATTAGTATCGTATACGCTATTGTCTTGTAGATTATTCTGCATAATTACTGTATCTATAAATTGACTTGATATGTTAAAATAATTATATCAGATGCTCCTGGATGGACAGTACGCAAAGTGTCATTACGCAGAGTCCCTTATCGTTTGTGTGATACGACAATCCCAGAGTTAAACAATCTCTTTCAACAAACTGTTTTGTTAAATCAAGTTTGATAATGATAATTAATTTCAGTAACAAACCTTGGGGAATCTGGATGCGGTCTGAATGTAGCAAAGACAACCTGAAAACAAAAGTTGTTATTAATTCTTTGAGTCCATTAACTGTTGGAAGTAATAATAATCAGAGAAAATAGGCTGGTTACTTTGTATTACGTAACCTGTGTCAAGCTGTGACAGTCTGCGTGAGATCATAGGCGTTGTGTCGCATGATTCTAAGTTGCTCAATTGCCGTTGTGAGAGCAAGTGCTCAAAGATTCTTACCATTGTTATTTCAAGAGTGTTCTTCTGTGTCACTGATCCAGCGAGCATATTTACAACATTAACTTACTAAATATTTGTGCAGTTGGGTCCAATGTTTGGAAGTAGCATGTTAAGAGTAACATATTGCAGTTTTATTTAATGAATCTAATATCACTATGAACTGATACAATGTGAAATCCATGTGAAAATAATGTAAAAAAAACGTGTGAAAAGTGCCCTTTTCACATGGTTTTCATATTGTTTTCACATGGTTTGGGATTCATAGTGTATTAAGAGGCAGACTGTTGGCTAAGAGAGTGAGGATTGGCGACATCGATCCTACTGGAAGCGTTGCCAATAGACAGGGTGTGTGGCAGACTGCCAGCCACACTCCTGAATGAGCTTTAAAAGGACCTGAAAGAAATGGGAGTCTGGACCGCGGAGCAAGTTCATGCTGCTAAAATTAGGGTGTAAATTATACGTGGATGCAACTGCATGCAACACAGTATGGGTAGCTGCATTAGTTATAGGCTCTTCATCCTGTCATTTCCATCTAATAACCTGTTTATAGTACTATAACGACACTTGTCGACTATCTCTAAACATTGTCAAGACAGCAACCTGTATTTATTTTGCTATGTGAAATCGATCAACTTCCATTAATTATTACTTCCATTAATCAATTTCCATTATTATTCCAGTATAATTAATTATGCTCAGATTAGTTAATCAGAGCTCCTGGGGATTACCTTTGACTAGTAAAATTTACTTTCAACCTACACTGTGAGAAAAAAAGTACTGATAAAGTGCTGTAAAAGTACTGAGTTTTCAGTACTTTTTCGGTAGGACCACTTTTTTCAGTACTTTTTCCGTACTTTACCAGTCTACTTCAGTATTTTTTGTTCTCATAGTGCTATATGTGATAAATGGCAAAGCTTGTAAAGATTTTTAGCAAAATCAATCAGCCCACATTCCACAAAGACTGCACTATTTTGCCCCAACATGATTATTTCCAACAGACTTTTTCTCTACTAGCTTAGTGGAAAGTTCGTTTATCGTACGCTGAAGATTGCACCAGGGAGTGCTGTTCCAAGCTTGCGCCACGCCGAAATCCGGAATTTTTAGCAGTGTTCAGTACCAACTATTCAAATCTCCTGCGCCGCTGTGCGCCAATTTCTGGTGCAGGACCTCCGCTCCACGCCGAAGATATTCGGCGCAACATACATGTTTTCCATTGGGGCTCTACTATGCTTTGATTTGTATCTGATACGTACTTGGAATAGAGCCAAACCAGTCACGATGAGACCAATGGTTGCATGAGTTTCAGCAGTCTAGGATCAACATAAAGATGAATTTAATAGATCAATCAAATGATTTTGAGAATGAGGCATTTCATCATCGCTCAGCTCAAAAACACTAAGAGGAAATAATGTCAAACAAGCACAGAACGTTTGGGAAAAGCTTGATTTGTACTTATTTTAAAATGTGATCAACATTGTATATCTGTCTGTCTGTCTGTCGATTGATTGATTGATTGATTGATAGTAGATATATTTCAAGACATATAAACAGAGAAATACAATAGTAAGTGGATAACTACAAGCGAGATACATGTTTGAGATTATGACTGTGATTCTGTCTGTCTGTCTGTCTGTCTGTCTGTCTGTCTGTCTGTCTGTCTGTCTGTCTGTCTATCAATCTGTTGGTCTGTCTAGCTGGCTGGCTGGCTAGTTGTTTGTCTGTTTCTTTGTCTGTTTGGCTGTCTGTTTGTCTGTGTGCAATAAATTGATTTACCTTGCTCCAGTCTTCAACATCAACAAATATCAGGATGACACCAACAATTGTCAATAAGAATGCTAACCCCATGCAGCCACGATGAATCTGAAATGATTGCAATTCCAAATAAACTCAATGTAAAGTTAACAAATTGAAATATCTTAAATGAGACAATCCTTCCTTTAGAAATGTTGATACAGTAATAGAAATAAAGTTCTCTATATTTTGATGAGAATAGTCAACTATTGCACTGCTTTACTGAATTTTTCCGCAAAAGAAATCCATCACAATTCTTATTTTAGCATAATTTAGTAGACATTTATTCAGAATTTAGTTGTTTTTGCATTTTGCACCTATTAGATATGGTAGCCCTGTTTTCTTCTCTAAATACACATCAGTTTGTAAAAGAATGTCTGAAATCAAAAATACATACCCAAAACCAAATTTTTACACCAAATAGTTCCTTGAAGACCGGCTTCATGTATCTGGCTGAGAAAAACCCAATTGCCGCCAATGCAACCCACGCAATTGACATAACTGCACCTGTGTACAAAAGTCATACGAGAACACTCATATACGTTGTCAAGAAATATTAACAAGCAGAAAATGATATACATTTCAACCTGTCTTAAGTGACCACCTGTCTTAAACGACCACTTATCTTAAATTACCACCTCCCTGTATTCCTTCTGGTGGTCACTTACGAGAGGTTGAATGTACATAAAAGTGATTTGCATTGCTCATATACTTAAAGTTTCTAAGATAGGCAGGTTCAATGATCCACCTTACACATTCAAAATATTTTAACCACCAACCTGTCACGTTTACATAATGAGATCTGCATAACAAAGCCTATCGCTGGATACTCCAACGTACTTTCAAGTATCATTAGCTAGGCATTTTTACCAGTGAGTAGTTTCCTGACGTAATGATACCAGATGCAAAAATGATGCAAAAATGTAGGATGTATTTCCTAGAGAAAGTTGATCTTGTACATTCAGGAGAGAAAGTTGGGTAGATTCTATTATTTAAAATCGTCTGGTCACTAGGCTGAACAATGGTCAACAGCCAATCAATATAATAATGAACAAAGATCACTGGTGGTGGTGTATCACATAACGTGTGTCAAGCTGTGACAGTCTGCGCATGATCCTAGGTGTTGTGGAACATAATGTTCAGTTGTTTGATTGCTGTTGTTGAAGCAAGTACTCCAAGATTTTTACCGTTCTTATACTTCAAGAGTGTTCTTCTGTGTCATTGATTTAACTATTTACCACATGTTGCTACAGACTCATTGGTCAATATTTAATTGATTGCCATTTCTGAACATATATCAAGTTTTCGCCTTGTTTTCATTTTCAAGTTTTCTTTGAAGACCGAGAAATTCTATCCCAGATTACTAATGCCACAACAAAATTGAAGGAAAAACATGTTTTCAGACATCATTCTGCCACCTGTTTGGAAACTTATCTACTGATTTAAGAACAAGAACAAGCAGATGCTAAAACCTAAGCTTTTCAGTCTTTGTTATTCTTATGTCCTTCTCTCTATCAAAGATGAAAATACCTCATCTTAAAACCAATAAATAATAATATGAAAAATTCAATGACGTGTTTGCTGATCGTTTGCATGTTGCATTGGTAGCTCTCGTCATATTCAAGTGTTCCTCGCTGGCTGTGTTCCTGTATCGTTAAATGTTCCTGCTTATTGTGTTAGACCTTGAAGACTCTTGTGAGACTGACTTTTTGATAATTTTTATTTGCGAGACTTTTTCCTACTTATTTATATTGACCTTTAAATATCCTGATTGCATGTGATTTATCAGTTTTTGTGTAATTAGCAGTGTCGCTGCAAGATAAAGCATTCTAATTTGCAAAGTGTCATCACTGCGTCCGAAAGGTCAGAGATAAAGTTGCATTACACTAAATTGTTTAATGGTTAAGCATAACAGAAGTAGTAAAAATACGAACCATGAGCTGCTAGTAGCTTTCTTGAGTTTGCATTGGCTGCAATTGATGTTATTGTTGTTGCATCAACTTTGCTGGTTGTCCATTGATAATCCCCTCTGCCATGTCTCAGTGGAGTATCCCCTGATAATTAAAATAGATCAAATCAAAGCAAATGTGCATGCTCGATAGGATAGCAACATCAAGGAGACACAATATTGCATGTATTGCCAAGTCATCTTCACCGACAGCATCCTCCAAGTTAAGATAAGTAGCATAGGCCAACTGATCACAGTGCACCATTTTGGTGGCAAAAGACTTGATGAGTTTTCAAAGAATCTGCAACAAGCTTGACTCCTTTGCAGTCGATGAAAGATAAAGTCGTCACAGAATTTAGTTTGTCGCAGATTTAAACCTCCCTAATCCTGGTATGATAGGCTTAACTGTTATCTAACTACCTTGGGCTCAACTACAACGCAATGCATTAGAAATTAGCTATGTCACATACCAGAAAGTCCTGTCCCCCAGGCACCATAAAAGAACCAAGTTTGGCTTAAATCAACTGATAGCAATCCTTGAACAGGCACAAGGGGCCGAGTGTATCTGAAATACCAAAGACAATCATTCAAAGGATATAAATATCCACAGGGCTCCTAATTAGTACCGCTGACACTGGTGCCACGATGAAATTGTTCTGTCAAGCCAGTTCTGTCTGTGACAGTCTGACAGTCATCAATAATTTAGGCACATTTTGATGGTATCATTCCATAATGTCACTCAGCTACAACCTGTAATGTTGTAATATCGTCCGTCAGTGTGCGTGTTGTTTGTGTCACCTGCTGAGAAGTTGATGTTTCCATATAAGGTGTAATTTATGCGTTGTTCCAGTGTTGTGAAATATTTTCTGTGATCGCGTAGTCATTGGGTGAGGCAGTCGCTTGCCGTGTTCTTGATGTCTCCCTCCCTTCTGTCCTCTGAACGATGATGTCACACAACTTTTCAATCTACCGGAAGCGATTCATGTACTACCGTTATATTTATTTAGTCTGTTCCTTTGTCTAAAGTGCAAATATCATTGGTGTATAATGCACCGTGCATTGCACAATTTTTCAACAGACCAATGACATGTATATATGTATGCATTTAATATCAATAGCAATATTAATACAATACTCGTATAGAAGGCATGTCGTCATGCATTTATACTACATGGTTTATAAGTTTATAGATCTACTAAATTAATCGACGTGAGTTTCTTTTTAAATAGATACAAATGTTTAGTTAAAACAAAATCTTCAGGTAAACTATTCCATTTTGGAATAACGCAATTATAAAAGAAATGATGGCGGGTGTTCGTTTTAACCGGGGAAATGTTATATCTAAGTGGATGTCCGTGAGTTTGTAGATCCTGTATCTTAATTTCTTTTGGTATTCTCAAATCCACAAGGCCATAAACAATGCAATAAAAGAAGCATAGGTCTATTAAAACTCTTTCTACCAACGACTGTAACTTTTGCATTCTTTTTTCGTATGTCGAAATGCTGTCATTAAAATGTGTATGTTTATATAAACTCGATTGTGGTTGGTGGTAATAAAGGGTTACCTCATTTCTTTGGATTACCTGATCCAAACAGGTGGAAGGGAGACACAAGGAATTTCTCAGAAAAACACGAGCCTTGTGAACGTTATTTAGCATTCCTAGTATCTTCCTACATCCCGCAAGTTTGGATCAGGCAAGCCAAACATACACTATGAATCCAAAACCATGTGAAAACCATGTGAAACCCATGTGAAATGGGAAGCACCATGCAAAAAACCATGTGAAATTTCAAACACCATGTTAAAAACCATGTGAAAACGTGTGAATTAGAAAACAGTGTGAAAACCATGTGAAAAGGGCACTTTTCACATGGTTTTTCACATGATTTTCACATGGATTTCACATGGTATCAGTTCATAGTGATACCTGGCTGTATGGCAACTTTGTTATAAAACATGCCTGATTTAAAGAGGACATTGGCAATATTACTGAATTTATTTTGTTAGAATTTGGATGCTAATTCACACATGTCATACTGGTTACTGCTTTCTAAAGTTATAATTTCAGTAACACTGTAGCGTCAATGCTTTGTAGATTGACACTGACAAAAATCAAATCATCAGAAAAAGGAAGACAGAAGCTTCTAAAATATTCCTGATCAGTGGCGGCGCCAGCCTATAACATCTGGAGGGGAAAACAAGCTTTGCTCTCCTGGCGAGGCTTGGGGGCGGAGCCCCAAAATTTTTTGACAATATCCCTCACAATTTTTGCAAACTGCTTCCATCTGGATGACATTTTCAAACATTATTGCTTCTCTCATGTCTCCTTCGATATGCTAAACAATAGCTTACTGGGTGTAATTACGACGCCTCCAAAATCCCCCTCCTCTATGGCGAGTTTCTTGATGGATTTGGAGGAATTGAAAACTCGACCTAAACTTCAACTGAGTCCACCCCCTGGCGCCGCCCCTGTTCCTGATCAGTTTGCAGAGTATGACACTGCCACCTCCAAAATCTCTACTTTGCTGGCAATATGGCGCTGATAGTGTACGTAAAAATATTGACAACGGAAGACAAGATCAGACATCTTTCTTGTGAGATTTATTTTACTGTTTATTTTTGTCAAGTCATTTGATTTTTGCTCCTGGGGAGATATATTTTCTTGTGCCCCTGCCCCTAAACATTAGGGCTTTGCCACCCCCATGATCTGAGCAAATACTCTGCAAACTGGATTGCTGACACGGCAGTCAAACCTGTTTCTAGCAAACATCCAGTAAATCTATAAAAGTGGTCACTTACAACAGGTGGTTGTTATTACAGGTAAATTGCCTTACCTATTTGAAATGTTAAGCAACCGTGGGAATCATCAATGTTGAAAACAATTGAAAATAAATTCACAATGATTTGATTTATTTCTTCGCTTCGTAAATGAGCAGAATGAGCAATCTTGTTGAATGGGTTTTCTTACTCACCTACAAATCAAGGCACCATTGACAACCTCAGCAGATCTGATGGTGAATGGAGAATTCTAATTAAAAAACAACAACATAAAAACATTGTTTATTGACACTGTTAATGTTAAAATATTACTCTTGAGTGTTTGCACTGTTTGTCATCTGGTGTGATATTGGTTGTCTCCTTGTAAAGGGTAAGGTTTGTGTTGTTCAGAAATGATTTAGAAATCTTTCCAACAAAATTATGCAACCTTTGTTTAATGTGGTTGCTTGCCACATTGTTAATGCTCTCCCTTCGGTCCCTGTACAGTGATGTTACAACACCAGCAAAAGAACAGCTACAATTTCAATACTATCAACTCAATTGGATGTGTGATGATTAAGGGTTACCACACAGCCAGGTATGTTTGGATTTCCTGATTCAAACATGCGGGATGTAGAATATGTATCTTTATTAAACAAATTTCAAATACTGCATGAAATAATATGCAGATAGAAGGAAAGAGAGACAAGGAAAGAATATATAAAACATGAGCCCCGAGAATGTATTAGCGTCTTGAGTATCTCCCTAGCTACATCCCGCGTCTTTGGATCAAGGCAATCCAAACATATATGGTTGTGTTGTAACCTTTTTAAAAACCATAATATCAAGTATTCCACTGACCAATTATCTAATTATTCATTCGTGTTTCTAATTTAAGAGTCATTCTCCTTAAAATCTTGAAATAAAGTCAACCAAACAGAGAAAAGTGAATTTCTTGTTTCAAGGAATTCTCTTGGTTGGTTCAATGTTGGATTTGATCCTAAGGGACATTAGAAAATTCATCAGATGTAAATAAAGACAGAAGCAAATATTTTTCTGGATTTTCAATCATGTTTCTCAGCCAATCAGCTTGCGAGAACCTAGCTGAATGTTTATGATATACATTTACCCTTGTTGTTGGAGTGCGGCCAGAGTTTTGAAATTCAAGCAGCTTGACAGTAGATGATTCGATGCATATTTCACCTCTTGTGCCATCCTAATACAAGAAGATAGCATTGGAAATAAGTGAAACAGTTATGAAAAAAATGAATGAAAAGTACTGCATAGGGAAGAATTCTTTACAATAAAAGCCAGCAACGCTAAGAAAAGCTGATATAGTTATTTTGAGAGTGAATATTACTTTAATTCAAAACAGTTTTGTAGTTCCTTTTGATGGTCAACAAATATAAGATGTGTTAAGAATCTCGGATTTGTCGTGCTATATTATGATTATGTAATGAATATTCCTAAAGGTTAATTATTAACTGCAACGCTAGCTGTAAACTGATTGGACATTGTAAAACTGGGTGTTGTTCCATGTTTCCTCATCTCTTCGATGATTGATGGCCGATGAGCACGGATTTACACGACTTCATCGTCATTCTTGTTCTACTTTGCGCGTCTATTTTTATGTTTACGAACAACATAACTTTAACAAGATGTATTGTCATATTTGATTTAATTGCATTCTAAATTGGTTAAAATGTTTAAAAAATCTTTTTTGAGTAGGAATATGTGACAGCTTGAACTAAACAATCTGTGGCATCAACATAAACACAGCTCTGCCAAGATTCGAACCTCATACAAAGGAACGCTAGTGATCCTGTCAGTTGGCCATGAACCCAATTACCGGTAATATTGCATAAAACAAATATGTGCAGTCAAACCTGTATTAGCAGACACCTCTATAGAGCAGCCACCTGTGTATAAAGGCCACTCTTCATAACCTCAAAATGATACTTTCTATAGAAATCAACCTGGATAGAAAGGCTACCTGTCTGTAACGGTCATTTTTCTCAGGTCTCAGGGGTGACCGTTATAGACAGGTTTCACTGTAATAAGTTTTTTCAAGGCTTTAGCAAGACAGCTAGGCATATCATATTGCTACAATGACTTACCATTGAGCCTTCGACTTGATTGAAACCAAATGCAATCCACTTTGCGTTTCTGCCACTGATGTCAATGTCAACAGTTCCAGCAGCCTGATTGTATACATATCTCACAAGAAAGTCACAGTTGGAGCTTGACGTGCATGTACTTGGTCCGCGGAAGCATCCAATCGAGATACCACAACCAGATACAGTCAATCCCTGATGTTCAATAAAAAGATTGAAAGTCAGGGACCTCCTCTTTTCAGCATATTATATCTAACCGTTCTAGCACGTATATTTTATTAGTTCTAACACGTATCTTAGATTAAAGCAATAGAGAATCCATGCAACAAACAAAAAACTAACTAAGTTGTTATAAGTAATAATGACAATGATGATTCGTGACAGAAATTAAAATCTACAGTGCATCATGAAACTGAAACATGAAAATTCCGTGAAATTGTGAAAGATTTTCTGAAAATTAAAGAGCAAAATTTAGATTATCACTTTTGGATCATTCTAGACATCACACCTGTGAACCCAACTCTACTCAATAGAGAATTCACCAGCAAAGACATCGGTGTAAGTTACTTTCAGATTTGAAGTAGAGTTGATTTTAGTTGAATTTATGAAACCTTCAAAGTATTGTAGAATGAAATGTACCTAATCTCGATTTGCAAATTAGTTGAAATCTCTATTGTGGTAGATTTCAGTAACTGCAAAAAAATTTCGGGAATATTTGGGTGTAGCAATATATGAAATTATCTTTCTGCTAAGACAACTTAGAATACCAGATGTTTTAAATGACTTGTTTTGACAGTTTTCCACAGGTTGGCATGACAACATTGAATATGTATCATTGATTTTTTATGCAGCACTGTAATGGTGTGTGTTAAATCTACCAATGAAAAATAATTTTGGAGAATATTTACCAGGAAGGCACATAAATGACAGCCACTAAGACCCCTTAATGTTGGGTCAAATTCAGTTTTCCCACTATGGTCCTTCCCATTGCAGACCTTGTGGATCTGCTACTGGAATGAAGTGTGAAGATTCGTTGCTGTGTTTCAAAAGCTTCCTGAAAACGAGTAACAAAGGTTTGATTTTAAAACAAGCACTTACATTGTTTGGCTGAGGTTGGGTTGGTTGAACTGATGATGTCATTGCCATGCTTGTGGAAGAGGTAGGTGTGACTGTCACGGATTGATTGTGCGATGAAATCATAGCTGGCATCGAAGACATCTGTTGCGTAGGAACTGTTGCCATGGTTTCAGTTAAGTTCAATGTAGCTTGTGATGGAGACATGTTTTGCACAGACATTGTTCCCATGGCTACAATAGAGTTTGAAGGCATAGTTGTCATGTTATCTGACGAACTTAGAAAGACAGTTGAGAATTCTGATGAACTGGCTGCAGTTGATGTAGGGGAGGGATCCACAGAAGATGTGGCCGAAGAAGAAGGCTGCGGGACAGCAATAATTTCTTGAGAGCTAGCCCATTGGTAGTCTCCAAAGTTATGTTGGGAAGGAAGATTGCCTGAAAATGTCATCAATCAAAGATGATTAGGGTTACCAGACCACAGAAGATAAAAAGGGAACAAAATCAAGCAAAAAAATCAAACTAAATCAAACAAAAAATGTCTAACAAAATCACTTAAATTTTGCTTGTATAACACATAAATACGGAACAATTCTTGGAAATAAGGGACGTCTGGCAACCCTAAAGATGATGCTACATTTATCGTCTGGTAGTTGAGCTCCTGTTCCAGATGCAAACCTACCGATAAAAGAACTAATATGAAGAAAAACAAACACAATGAGCTTGTACAGTGTAAACTCCATGTGAATGTCATATGAAAACCATATGAAACCATGTGCAAAGTGCACTTGTCGAATGATTTTTGTTCGTTTTTCAACTTCACATGCTTTTTCATACGGTACTTGTTATAATGTTATTTCACAGGGTCTTTACACATTTTTGGATCCATAGCAAACATCCGAATTGCTTTCAAATCTGACTTGAAAGCAACTGATTTGCCGTGTAACTGATTATTGTATTAAAAATTATTTAGCCGTTGTGAAATATGTACTACTGTTGACTGAATGCAATAATGGAAGTACTTAACCCCTATCCTGCTCGCAAAACTATTTAAATGAAGACTTGAAGTCGCTTCACCAATTGCTGATTAGTTGCTTGCTGATGACTAACTATCTGATTGGTTATGTGTTGCTACTTTTGACTTGTTTCAAAAACGTGTATACATGTCAATAGCAGGACAACAGTCAAGTGGTTGTCTATCAGCAGCTATTTCCTGAGGCTCTTGATTGATCATAATTCAAGAGATTCTTGTTGTTATGATATAATCTTATCTAAGTCTGAAATGAATAAGACGATACCGTACCATTTACATTGCTTCCGTACGCTGCATATAGGATCCAGGGTTGAGACAAATCCACAGAGAGAGAGTCGACAGCTGGAACGACAGGGCGAGTATACCTGGAGAGCAAAAGCAAGAATGTTCAACCCAATCTCTATAACAGATATCACATGAAACATTATAAAACTATCAATTTATCAATTTATCAATGTATCAAATGTTCAAACTATCAAATCATCAAATTGATTATCAAATGTTCAAATTATCAAGCTATCAAATTAGCAAATTGATTATCAAATTGTCAAAATATTAAAATATCAAATATCAAATTATCAAGCTATCAATTATCCCTTTACATCGACTAATATACGTAATTATATCAATCGCTTAATTGTACAAACAATTAGTCAAAAACATTTTTGAAAGCAATTTTGAAATAATGTTCCTAATCAACATCACATTCAAATCTCTTTCTTTGCTCTTTCAGCTAATTATATACCCTTGCTACGAGTTGTATGGTACAAGGGCTATGTTTCTAGATTTTGGTCGGTATTGTATTTGATATTTCCTTTGAAAATGCTTACAGAGCCTTACCTGCAAATCAATGCCCCGTTTACAAATTCACCAGAATTCAAAGTG
The DNA here is from genome assembly GCA_900245855.1 of Calvadosia cruxmelitensis. Classification (NCBI taxonomy): domain Eukaryota; kingdom Metazoa; phylum Cnidaria; class Staurozoa; order Stauromedusae; family Kishinouyeidae; genus Calvadosia; species Calvadosia cruxmelitensis. Next base: position 5,353 of record OFHS01002441.1, on the reverse strand, counting down.
GAAGCCTAATAAGAGATTAAAGAGAAACAATTGAAATGTAATTTCTTCGTGTAAAAAATGATGGAAAATTGCTGATGAACACGCAATGCATCTGATATTGTAAGACATATTTGGAAGCATGTACCCAGTATTACATGGGCCATTGGGCATGTGACCATGTTTTCAGCAGGCATACTGCCATACTTGCGTGTTATGAAAAGGTCCCCACTTTGACATCTGTCCTGGAGCTGCACTAATAATTATGTAACGTTGTGTGGAACTCAATGAGCACACAATCCAAGTAACACACACAAACAACTTAATCCAATAACTGGCAACTCTACAATAGTCTACATTAGCGAATACAGCATATCGGACACCACACAGACGTGATGGGACATAACAGTATTCTGTGGCTTGAGGCACATTACTCGCATTGCAGTTGTTTGCCCACCATGGCTACCATTCAGATGCTGCCAGAAAATGTGTCCCAATGCTCCTAGAAGATGGTAGTTGTGGCCCAGACAGACCTCGCCCCTTTTGCTGATGACTTTTCCTTTTGAGACTAGCTACGATACTGCATTTGCACTTTTGCAGTGGTTGTGACATGGGACAGGTTAACCCATATATTAGCCTTTTCCTTGTGATTGTAAATAAATTTAATTGAAATATGTAATATGGTGCACTCTTTAACTTACCTTGACAACTTGCCGTGACGATTGACCTTATAATGCTAGTTTGCTTAGATTTCCACATAACAAGCATGGATCATCCACTACACACTCACTGTGACTCATGAAAACATCCCGTGTTAGATATAGCGACCGTCAAGTCATGTCAGATATAACATCCCGTACCATCATTGATTTTATTTATCATTATCATCACCATTATCTCTATTGAAATAAATTTTTCCAGTATGTAATTGACATCATTATATCATCTGGACCTCGTATCTCTATCTTCAGCAGAAAAGAGGTAGTGACATCTCATAATGAGTCTGCTGGTGTTCACATGCATCAACCACGGCAAATGACGTTGTTCCGCTCAAAAATCTAATATATATTGATTCCTGATAAATCAAACAGTCTCATTATATGAACACTCAAAATTGAATAATTATGCAGTAGAATTGATCACTTTTATGCTTACGTAATTATCGCACCTGTTTTATGTGTCATAATGCCCCATGCCCAGTAATTCAATTAATATAAGCTGTGACCGTTTATTTTTTGAGGGCCCTGAGGAAGAGAAACCTTTGGCTTATCAGGCTCCCTCTGGAAATAAAGATTATGATGATGATGATGATATTCAACAAATCTTTCTATTGCTATTATTGTTTACAATACTGTACAGTCTGTACTTATGATTATTAGTTTCATTACAATTGGCTAATGTCAGAAATGTTGGACTTGCTTCAGTGAAGTTGTTTTGTTCAGTTTTTATTCGTCAGTCCAGACTTGACATAGCATCACTGAGATGATCAGAAAGGTATTGCAATGATGAAGAGGCCTTTCCGTGGAGGGGATAATGTTCTAAAGGTCCCTTGCACAAGCTACAGCTCGGGAAAGCAGCACACAAGCTGTGGCAAAATACTTAGAACTTCTAATCTAAAACTAATATTTATTGAAAGATGCTATGAAACATGTACAATCAAGAACTGTTACAGCTATATCAATTGATTGCTGTGCTTCTTCTGTTCCTTTTTTCCCTTCTCTTTCTGATTTTTCCTTCTTCTTCTCCTTCTTCTTCTCCTTTATACTCATTTATTTTAGTTTACTTTTACAGTCAAACCTGTATTAGCCGCCACCTCTACAGAGCAGCCACCTGTGTATAAAGGCCATTCTTCAGAACCCCAAAATGACACTTTCTATAGAAATCAACCTGGACAGAAAGGTCACCTGTCTATAAAGGTCACTTTTCTCAGGTCCCAGAGGTGACCCTTATATACAGGTTTCACTGTGCTCTAGTTTAATGCATGAACTTCATATATATCTTTACATTGCCAAAAATGAACTCTTCATGTTAGTAATGCTCTTATTTGTATTTGTAACAATATTTAGCCGCATATTTTGTAAATGGTCTCCCAAATAAACAAGCTTTTAGCTTACGGGATGACCATGATCACATTTATTTCTTACCTTGAAATTTTGATGGCAAAATTTTATTAACCTTTTATCTTTCTCTGTTTATTTGTTGAATTATTGTGATAAAACAAACCTATCTATCTAATCGGACAAGACAACGAGTCCCCTTGGATATCCAAACCTTGTTCGTGTTGAAAATAGTAATGATTAGTAATGACTTAATTGTTAATGGTTCAATCGGAAGTGTCACTGTATGTAGATAGTTGTAAGTTCTGGTAATGTAAGGAGTTATGTGGTGTGATGTGTTATTTAGTAAAATGAGTTATCATGAGATTCGCTCTGAGCAAGACGTGTTCATTCCCTGTGTCGGTAGCTATCGATCTCTCCATTACACGGAATCAGTTTTCCAACAGTTCGTTTATATTACACTCAAAGGATTACAACATTAGTACTTACCCTTGTCTGTGGAGTTGAATAGCCATTGTTTTGAAATTCAAGTAGCATTATGCTAGATGATTGGAGACAAATCTCTCCTCGTGTGCCAGCCTAATCAGGCAAAAGCAACATGGAAAAGTGAAAAAGCCATCAAAAATGCAACTTTTATGCAATTGATAGCAAAGGTATTGAAAATTGTTCAACAAAATGATAATAATGATAAATAAATAATGCATTCTGATAAAAATTCTTCAGGAACTAAGAAAGTTTACTAAGTTTGTGTTCCAGCATTTTCTATGCTGAATGTAAATTAAGCTAGTAAGCGGTTTACTGAATAATTGACTACTTAACTGACTTAAATGAGAACGTTTCATCAAATGGATGAAAAAAATATAAATAAACAAGAGAAAGATATTAAATGAATGAATGAAAGATGAAATAACAAATGACTGGAATAAGTTAACAAGCAGCCGAGCAAAAAAATACAGACAACAAAAATTGTTTTGTCGATCTCAAGAGGACTGTAATCTTTTCTTTAAAGCCAAGCAACTAATAATGTCGATATACCAAGCAACACTAGAGTTTAACAATAAAACAATTATTCCAAGTTTTTATCAAATGCTTCGTGTGTAGCAACACAACAAGCATACATCCACTTATGGATCCAATTATCCGTGACGCAGGACAGACAGCAACCGACTTCAGTAAAACTTGTCTATAACAGTCACCTGTGGGACCTGAGAAGAATGGCCTTTATAGACATGTGGCCTTTCTGTACAGTTTGATTTCTATAGAAAGTGTCATTTTGGGATTATGAAGAGTGGCCTTTATACACATGTGGCTGCTTTATAGAGGTGGCCGCTAATACATATTGGATTGCATTGAGTTTTCAATAACAACATATGCAAGATATATTAATAAAGGTTAACTTACATAAGCAAAAACAAGCAATATTACTAATTAATCCAACATATAAAAGACCAGCACTGTTCTCTCTGAAGGGCTTTCAATTTCGTCAGAACAAGAATAGATACACCAGCAAAACATGAGTCAGTGGAATAAGTTAACAAATACATAAGTAAATTAACATATAAATAAATAATTAAATTAAAGTGTAACCCGCTTAATTAAGTGCAACTCAGATAACCCTCTTTTATCCAATGGATGGCAAGGTAACAATTTCTTCATATAATCACTATGGGTTCTACTTCAATCTTCACGTAGCAATGTGGCAATTAAATCTACAGTTTTGGTGGTTTGGACATGCAACAAATGGAATTAGCAATAAAATACTGTGGTAGCTTGGACATGCACTTAGCAAGTTGCATTGTATTCTCAGTATTTTGCATGCCAATGTTTAGAATAATTCTCCATGAAGAAAAGTACTTCCTTTTATTTAAATAAAAATGATCTACATACTACACAAACAGAGGGCAGAGGGAATGCATTACCGGTAATACAGTGAAACCTGTCTGTAACGGTCACCTTTCGGACATGAGGAGAATGACCCTTATAGGCAGGTGGCCTTTCTGTCCAGGCTGATTTCTATAGAAAGTGTCATTTTTGGGTTATGAAGAGTGGCCTTTATACACAGGTTGCTGCTCTAATCAAAATGACCGGTAATAAAAATGATTATAAAGATCATTAATCGTCTTTCATTCATCATCATCATCATCATCATCATCATATGGTCTTGCGACCTTGAACTAACTTGTACTTGTAACAACATCTTGTATGTACTTACCACACACCTATATTAAGGTATATTGGTAATAAAAGAAAACAAACAAACAAACATCATCATTTATTCACAATTCCAATAAGTCATTCCCTTATCCTATCTTAATCGAGATGCTGTCATGTATGGCATATTAATATAATTTAGCAAGGAATAATAATAAATATATTTATTTAGGAAAAATGAATAAAAAATGTTTATTATAATTTAACTACCCATGATGAGTATGTTTATATACACTTAAAATACTCAAGATATAATGCAATGTGTTTTCTTACCATTGATCCACCAATGGAATTAAAAGCAAATGCCACCCATCCTGACACTCGTCCACTGATATCGATATCAACAGTTTGAGCGGCAGGGTTATGCCTATATTTGATCAAAAATGTACAACTGGCACTTGAAGTGCATCCAACTGGCTTCCTGAAGCATGTGGATGCTATACCGCAATCAGATGCCGATAGCTGCAATCAAATGAAATCAATTAAAAAAATCAATTTTGCATTGATTACTGATTATTGATTACTCAAAATAATATGCGTTCAAGCTGTAATGCATAATTAGCAAGTACAGTCAAACCTGTATTAGCGACCATCTCTATGGAGCAGCCACCTCTGTATAAAGACCACTCTTCATAACCCCAAAATGGTACTTTCTATAGCAATCAACCTCGACAGAATAGACACCTGTCTAAAATGTCTAATAAAGGTCATTTTTCTCTGGTCCCAGAGGTGACCGTTATAGACAGGTTCATAACTGGGAGTGTCAGGGGGTATGTAAAATGATTGTAATGTACACGGAACTCCCTTTGAACCACCACAGTTCGATATTATTAAAAAGCTGATATTTTTGCAGAAATCAGCACCTTCCACTCTCTGCCAGGCTAAAACTACGCTTTTCTATTACAACTACTTTTGATAGTCTGCAGGATATGGATGCGTTAAGAAACAGAGTCAACAGATGGAAACCGTGAAATGAAAAAAAAACGAAAAGAAATTAAATTAAGAATTTTACAAGAAATTTGAAAACTTTTCAAAACATAATTCGTTCATAATTCTGCACGAAAATTTTGCAACTCGTTGGAAAGCAAACTGTATAATTAATAATAATA
>OFHS01002440.1:0-15647 GCA_900245855.1 Calvadosia cruxmelitensis | reverse complement strand
ACGCCAGTTCCAAACACTGCCCTCGACCAATCATATTGCGAGAACGCATTCGATGCATGCAAAACGTTTTATAAAGATAGATACCAGATTACCAGGCACTAGACCTATGTGACACTGAACTAGCTAAGTACTTGAAAAGTTACTTTTTGAAGTAACATTACTTTTCACTGAAAGTAATTTTTAATTGTAACTAGATACACTTTATCAAAGCACTTAGTAACTTGTTGAAGTTACTTTTGTTTACAATTATTTACTTTTCACTTCTAGACTGTAGTTAATTGTGGGAACCTTTAACACCTATCCTGCCGAACACGAGTATTCTCGTATTTGTTTTGTATTGTATTGACCGTTATCTGAGATACGGCATTGCCGATCCAGATGTTGGTGCACATATAACGTTACGACGGATGGCGGATGCCTCTCCACTGTTTTCAGTCATGTGCTACTTCCACTGCTAAGTTGAATGAACCACCTTGTCGATACCAACCTGACACAGGACGTTCCCGAGATTTCTCGTTGTATGTTATATGACCCCATATTATCTAGACACCCAGTAGGCTTGCTGCTTTCCACAATGCTCAATATTGTCATGTGATGAGCTCGTGCAATATGTTTTATCGAATTTCAAATGTCGGGAAGGTTCTTCACTCACAACAGTATGATTTCTACGCATAGTTTATCACTTCAATCTTCAATTGTTGCCCTCCCAATCAAGCCTTCCACTTCGATATGGAAGTATTACATAGCTCAGTGTTGTTTGGAACATTTATCTCAAGAGAAAATGATGATTTGGATCTGTTAAGTATGAGAATGTTGACAAACACGTCCCTTGCTAAGGCAGCTTTGCGCTACTCCCACTGCTGGGAACTGCCTCCACGGGAGGCAGTTTTACTGGTCATTTACTTTGTGAAATTACATCCCCATTGAATTTCCAATAATCAGACTCGACTGTTATACTAAGCACAGATTTTATCAATGAATGTTGAGATATGAATAGATTTTGCAGACATCTGATTATCACTTTATCAGATAGGCTGTTAATTGTGTTTGGTTTTTATTCCACCAGGTTCCGTTCGACGGCGATCGCTTGGTTTTTCCTCCTGTGGCTGCCTCGTTCTTTGCATTCTTGCTCTATTGGATATTTACATCCATTTTTTCTCTTGCTGTTGGCCAATCGGTCTTTGCTGGCGGCGTAGCTGGCTATATCATGTATGATCTGACCCATTACTATCTCCATCACGGTTCTCCTGCACCTGGCACGTATCTCTACCGCTTGAAGCAATATCACATTGCGCATCATTTTGAGGACCAAGCTCATGGTGAGATTGATCTTCTTCTTTGCTGCTGCTATTGCACCTGTAATTGATTGAGTTAACAGTAAGTAAAGCAAACCAAGCACAATGCAAAGCCCTTCTGTCCTGGTCACACGGATCGATTGATAGGTGACTGCGAGTCAAAATGTTTCGTTTCACAACAAAGGAGGCATTTTCTGAGAAATAGGAACGGTGTAAAAAGCATATTCTGGTGAAATGTTCAGAAAAGCATTGCTGTGTAGTTACTTTGTTGTAATCAATGATTGATGCTTATTTACTTATACAGCTGAAAACAAAGTTATTTCACCACTTGAGTAGCTTGTCAATTTAGTTGTTTGTGACACATTCACAACAACGAAGGTCTCTAACCTGAAGGATAATAAATGCAATTGTACATTGAGACTGCCATCCAGTCACAAAGAGCCTTTGTTCTATCCAGTACAGAAGTGGCTCTACACAGCTACAATGATTGAGTTCCAATCTAAAGTGCAGTTCGCTATAGTAGCCTAAATTAGTTATTTTTTGAACCACCTCTCCTGCCAGCACTGATTATCTTTTCTACTTTGCAGGTTTTGGTATCTCGTCTAAACTCTGGGATTATCCATTCAATACAACATTTAAGCAGAAAGTTTCTTGAGAGCGCAGACATTTTCTATTGTCGAATTCCAAGAACTTGGCTGGCACCCTTCAGTGTCTCTTGGCTTTCCTGTAGCAAATGGTGGTTTTGTAGCAAATCGGTACTACCATTGTATCTAAGAGCTGGCTCTATTCATGTGCAGTCTTCATCCTTGGACATCTCGGTCGTCTCTGTGCGTGCCATGTGTGTCTTGCTTTGTGCATGCGCATTGGTCGCCCTAGAATTATAATTTGTTGTTGTTTAGTGTTTCACACACGGTGTGAGCATGAGTAACGAAGGGAACAAGTGGAATGCCTGTAACGTCAGAAATTTATTCAATTGATGCAAGGGTTGACAATATGGCTGCTGCCTCTCGCCGTCTTCTCTTTCTTAGCTATGCTTTTACATATTATTTATTTGTAATAGGAGAGTAGGAGTGTTAGCTCAAGTATATTTTCCTGTCTATGGCAGAGCTTACTGTCTGAACTGTATTGAATGAAATTAGTACAAAATGTATCTCTCAATTGGCCTTTCCGCCTAAACTGTGTGGCTACATTGAATACGTCTTAATCTATGAAATTGTGTTGTTGGAATTAATCGAATGCGTGTCTTTGTGATTAAATTCTACCAAGACTGACAAACAGCTGTTGTTTATTGCCTCATCTGTAGCTTGTAATATTTGATACCACCGGTCACAACCTTTTGCACTGTGGAACAGATGCTGGCGCCATCGATCTCACAGATCACCAGCCGGTGGAATAGATTAACATTAATTAATTGTTTTGGATTTCTATTGGCCAGTTGCTTGTGAGACTCCTACGTGAGCTTTAATGACTGCAGTTGTCTTGGAGGCCTGAGGGATACTCCCAAACCGAAGACTGGATTTCCTCGTGGCTCGAGCACTTTGTGAGTGGATCTACCACCACCAGCCTATACCGCAAGACGACTTGGCCAGCAACAACATCGATGCGGGCAGAATCAACACGCTGGCGACAGATCGTGGTTCCTGGGAGTGAGTGACACGCGTACGTCGATGCGTGACGCAGCAATTTCTGCCATCACGCAGTAGATTAAAAATCACCTGTGTGTAGCGACCACTCGCCTGTTATTTTCAATTGGTCATGAGATTGATTTGGACTGTCAATGGAAGAAATCTGTTCTTTCCAGCATTCAAGAACAGATCATGGTACTTTTTGAATCATGTCTTATTCAGTTACGAATGGCTCCGTCAGTAAAGCTGCAACAACAGTGAGTCGATTTGTCTTTCTTTTATTCTACTTTGTCAGACAGTCAGTGGCGTCTGAAAGAGACCCATCACTGAAATTTGTGTAGGAAAACCACTTGGATCGCCATTTGCCGTCAAGCGAGTCATCAGTATCATAATCTTGAGTGCTCTCGAGCCGTGAGCAAACCCTTTTCCATCGGCCACTTTTGCACGTCAAGCAAATATAGATGGGAAGTCAGCACAGCTGCCTCCGACAGCAAATGAAACAGCAGCAGACCACCAAGTGGCAATTGAAAATGACCATCACGATGTCCATGCTGACACAAAAGTCACTTTAATGATCTGCGCTCTCTCTGCTGTTAAGCACATCACTGCATCGTGTTCTGATTGTCGGTTGTCCTATCCTCTGCCCCGTTGCAACACAAGGTGGATATCAAAATGAAGATTGCTGCGTTGTGCCTCGTCTGTGTGTTCCTCAGCACCGTTCAATGTAACAGCACCAACTCAAACCAGGAACAAGAAGAGAAAGTCATGGTGAGTTGGTCCACGCACGCCATTTATGCTGATGTATCTAGCATCATCTATCCTTTTATTAATCTTTGGAGTATTCTCGTGATTCTGCATGAGTCTCATTTGAATGTTCAGAACGGGGTCATCGTAACCATGTCGTAACCTTGTTCTCGTGGCATGGTGACCACTACCGTGTATAGTATGTATAACTGTCAAGCATTAAACTGTTATGAAGGTCGATTTGAGGTTGACGCGTGTGTCGCTGCTGCTGCTGCTGATGATGATGGACGTGGCCACCGTTAGATTGATGTCACCGACTAAACGAAAGTAATCACTCTCGAGTGTCAGGCTGTCGTATACGGCTGCACACTTCAAGCATTATTTAACTCTTTGCGACCAAGGTGAGCTTTACCTTCGAGATGCCCTCACTGTGCCGGGAAAGGGGGCTTGGACTGTTGGACAGGTAGAAGTAATCTTGATTGACATGAACGCTGATGACGTCCGCATGTTCTTCTCATTGCAGAAATGCGTTGACTCATTCGAGATGTGCCGAAGCAACGCTTTTGGAGTATGGAGCAGACTTAAGTGCTGCAACATGAAGTTCAACCAATGCCTGGCGGATGCACGGGGTCAGCCGTCAGCCAAACCTGCAAATTGCTGAACCATCGAAGGGATCTCTACCGTTCTTTTTGTGCAGTAAACATGGAAGCATCAATGAACAACGGTAAAGAAAACGTGTTTTGTCATAGCCAAATTGTTAAACTCGGTGAGCTGTTAAATAAAAATGTAGCCGATCCAAGAATAAATGATTCAAAGTAGAAGAGGACAAAATAATTGAAAGAAGATATTTTCCGATATTTCGTTGTTTGGGTCTTAATTCCATATAATTGAGATGTGCAGTGTTGATAAACTACACTCTCTTTCTGTACACACCCATCGAGCAGCCGCTTAGCAGCCATCGCCCTGCACACAGCGCAGGCGAGAGACAGGCAGCACTGAATGCCACGTGGCCTGAATGGGAATGCAAGCCACTGCGCAGCTGTAGCACAAAGGCGTTTGCAGCAACTGAAAGGGATAACATTCGCTTTACATCATGAATCCATGAGTTTCATGCCATCCAAGCGAACGACAATCGTGCCATTCATTCCATGGTCCATCGGTTTGTTGCGTACTTATGATAATTCTATATGATGAGATACTAATGTGGCCAATGTCGATCACTGTCAACGGAACACGCTGTCATGTTCGAATGGCCTCGTTCACAAGACCGTCGATGTCTCTCCGTCTTCCGTCACGCTATGCCTTCGGATAGTCTGCCGTCTCTCTTGGATCTGCGCTAGAAAGGAGCCTGGGTCTGCAAGTGGACTGTCTTCTTCCAATCCCTCGTCAAAGGTCCGCTGTGGATCGACGGGGGCCGATGTCTTCCGTTGACTGGCTTGCGGTGGATCTGATCCTCGTCCGTGATACGACACTGATCGGGTGGGTGGCGGAGGCTTGCATCGAAACGGCGAGCCATCGGTAGGGCTCCTCGCCGGGTGGTGCACGGCCGATCCTCGCTGATCATGAAACACATTAAATATGCTGGTGCGTCCCCCCGCCATGGGTCTACCGGCTATCGTGTTATTCCTTCCGCGCTGGAAATTCAGCTTCATTTCGTGCGTCAACTGCGCATGCTCGTCGTCGTGTTGCACGCTGCTCGAGCGCAGCATGGATCTGGAGTTCATCATGGCGCCACTGGGACCGCGCAGACTGGAGGATTTGAAAACGTTCCTCGTGAAATGGGCGTCGCCCCTTTCGTAGCCGTTACGGGGGGACACGTGCCCTTGAGTCGCAGCAGTGCCGTACGTCATGCGGGCGTAGATGTCCTCACAGCCGAGCAAGTGAGTCTCGAGGGCCTCCACCGTGTTACCGTTTAAGAAGTCCTTCACGATCTGCTGTGAGTCATGGCTGTTGCTGTTGTTGTTGTTATGGTTAATGCCAGCGTGCTTCCCTGTGGCTGTAAGCGAATTGTAAGATCCAATCCCCGACGAATCTGACGTCTCGGTACTAGACCACGAAGAACGCGCTGAAAGCTTGTTGCTTGGATACGACGCTGTTGGGAAACAACAGAAGAGGTCAATTAATAACCCAACCCAAGCGAATCCATGGCAACCTAATATCAAGGATTCCGCAAGATTGAGACGAACTCACATTTCAATCCATGAAGCTTCCCATTGACGTCTCTTTCATCGACTGGCGAATCATCCGATCCATTTCCAATTTCATTTCCACACCTTTGTGTATTCCTATTTGGAGTAGCATTTGCTTCTGTTGGCGAATGATAAGAAGGTGATGCATTTCCACTGATTGAACGATGTTCCCCATTGGCAGATAGTGCAGATGGTTGGGATATTGAGCCAGGAAGGGGCAGATCAACAGGCTTAGGTGGAGGGCCGGTCTTGCGCAGTGTTCCGTAGCCAGCCGCCGACTGAATGGCCTTGCTCCGGTTGAGGGTCATTGTGCCAATGCATGGTTGGCCTGAGCTATGAGTTGGCGAAAGTGAATGGGTGCTTGAGGCCAAAGAGGATAGGCTGCTGGCGGTCTGGGCTCGCTCTCGGACCATAGGCGTGTTAGGGGGACTGCTACCTCCCTGTTAGGCAAGAAAAATGGAAATATGACCCAACAACTCAGAAAAACCTGTAATCTAACCAAACGCACAAAACACATCGCCGACATCAGTTCATATTATCGCAGTGGGATCAAAAGGATGAAATTACGCTTGAAGGGGATGTTTAACTGGATTAAGTAACACCAACAAATATTAGTTTTTGTTCAACGTAGCACATGTGGAAATGAAGTAAGAAATTGGGTCGAAGATAAAAAAATGATGCGGTAAATCCAAACGACCAACGACGACGCTACACATATGTAATTGCAATGCACATAATTCTAAAGTGAGCTCGGTTCTAATCATACGATCCATCGGCAACATTTTCAATATAAATCAACCTGCTCGAATAAATAAAGGTCATCATATTTCGCCTAAAGGGTGAATGATGAAGGAAATTTAGGAAAACAAACAACGATGTTCAACAACAGACCTGAGCCTCTTTCGGAAGCAACGCCCTCTCTGGCGCTTTGTACATTCGAATGACGTCATCGGCGATCAGTGGCAGTTGGTTGGGATTGCGGCACTGTTTCATCGTCTCATCCAGGATCGACTGAAGGTTCTCAATTTCACCAATCAGCGCCAGTTCCTGCTCGACCACGGGACGGTAGCAGTTGAAGAAGTAACACATGCGCTGTCGTTCCTCGACCATCGCACGGCGCAGGTAGTGGCGCTCCTGTTCTTCCAAGGCCGTGCAGTGCGCCTCCGCGATCTGGGAACGAAACACAAGCCTCTCTTTAACGCAACAAAACGCAACAGCGCGGACTGTAACGACATCTCGCAAACAGACGCGACGGGCAACTCTACCTTAACCGCCTGAATGTATTGCTCATGGTGCTCTTGTCGTCCTGTTAAATTCAAATAACATTCACGCATTAATACTGTTATAGTATTATACTATCATACTATTCACGTCTCCAAAGCCCCCAGGATCAGTTTGGCACTACAGTCAATCCTGCATTAATGGCCACCTCTACAGAGCAGCCACCTGTGTATAAAAGCCACTCCGCGTCTTGTTGCTGATCTTTGTTATTTATTTAAAATTGTACACGGGACAGTGCACGTGCAGCTGCCTCCGAATATAACCAATGTCCTGGAAACTCAACTCGTGGACATTCCATGAAATTCCGTTATGGAATTCCCCGCACAGAGCACAGACGTTCGTCGCCATTTCTATTCCCACCGTGTAATCAGAGTGTGGAACTGTTTGCCGGAGGAAGTGATTAACTCTCAATGAAGCATTTGTTCATTTCGGACAGCCCTGAGTGACACTGAATTGAGCCAATATCTGAACTATTAGCTATATTTAGATTGAATCATGTTATCTATTACCCTGTTTGCCCATATACCATAAGTGCTATTTATATAGCTTGCTACATGTGAATTCTTTGCTTGAGGAATTTCAATTAAGACACATACATACATACTCTTCATAACCTCAAATTGATACTTTCTATAGAAATCAACCTGGACAGAAAGGCCACCTGTCTATAAATGTCATTTTTCTCACGCCCCAGAAGTGACCGTTATAGACAGGTTTCACCATGGGTTTCACTGTGCTGGATTAATTAACCAAGCCATATCCACTCCTGCTGGCTCGTCTCGTGCATCTATCATCAATCAGATGAAATCAGATAAGATTTAACTAGGAGAATCCTCTACTGATGATGGCCTTTGGTTCGTTGGAGGGACATCGATCATTAGCAGGCCGTTGCGTACTATTATTAACTCAGGCCAAGGAGAGAAATCGCACGCTCCTCCTTTGCTTTTAAAATATTTTCACACATTGATGTGAAAAGACGAATGGCTTCGAACAAATGAAAATCAAATTTCTTACGTGAAATGCCTCAATTTAAAACCGTGCGCGCAAAAAGCAACGACTGCGCAACAAAGGCGATTTCAGGTAAAGTACTTTACACAATTAGGTTACGAGTTTCTGACGTGGCGCGTCCAGCCGTCAATGTTGATCAGCGTCAGGTGTACAAATGGTTGGCCAAATGCAAAACGAGGCAGGTGGACGATCAGAATAGAGAAGGGCGCCAACGAAATAGACAGACAATCACCTTTCTTTGAAAGCTTCTTCTTTAGTTTAATTACATCCGAAGCTGCCTTTTTCGTGTCATTTTTCGCTCGCTTGAGATCTGAGTGTATAAACAAACGCACAGTATATTTAATAACCTGTAGATTGCTATCAATTCAGAGCAGCCCCGCTGAGAGAGAGACAGGACTGCCCTCCGTCGATCGATAGCAGCCGATGCATGAATTGACCCAAAAACGCACCCTTCGAGTGGTCTTTCTCCAGTTGACTAGTTGCCTTTTTGTGCTCTTCCAATTTCTCCTGCAGTGGCCAAATGAAGTTGTCCGTGAAGACCCTGATCAAAAGAAGAACAACTCTTCAAAATACAAAACAAACAAGCAGTAAGCGAGACGAGATCTGCAAGGGATAAACTTAAGCATGGTCTTGAACTAACAAGGCGATTGAAGGCGACTAATACCACAATCAATGTCTTGAGATTATCGCTTGGTGATCTCTAGCAAAAAGACCGCGGGCAAAGGCAGGAAACAGGCCCTGATAAACAAACAATCAGCAACCCACAGGCCACAAAAATATACCTTTTTGAATGACATTGCATCAGCCATTGACTTTAGGCACGAAAACATGAGTTCTCAGCTGACACGAACGAGAGTGGCTTTGGCCACAAATTCCTTGGGGTTTGTTGAAGGCTTAAGTTCAATGACGTGCGAACAAGAGACAGGTCGAATGGTTTAGCAAGGAATCGTTGAAGCTAATATGGTATTAGAAATGACTTACATTAAAATGACAAATGACCCATCTGAGATACCGAATTCGCAGACTTGGCATATTTTATATTAATTAAATCAGATGCTGGTAGCGCGAAACTGAACACTTGTGAGCAAAAGCCGTTCTCTTAGTGAACCAGTGAAAGAATGGGTGTCGGTCCCCTTCGCCTTACAGCATTGCAGATATCGTGCATTGAGACTACGAGCAAGCAGCCCGCGCCACCGCCTGAAATCCATTGTTGCGAGGGTATGGGAGAGGAGGGGCAAAACAGGGGGCGACCACAACGCTCATAGAAGAGCGGTTTTATGGAAACAGTCGCCTTAACTTAACGCCAGAACGAGCAGCTCATCTGACCACGTTGGCTACTCAGTCTTGCCCCGGGGATAGGAATATGCAAATTTAGTCTGAACACAAAACGACCACAGTCCAGTGGTTTCACTTGTTCTGTTTCGAGTCATTCCATTCGTATTTGTAATGCGATCGATTGGATTGACACCAGATTACAAGGCACAGTCAGTGGTTCTTACCCCAAGAACGTCTTGAGTTTGTTTTCGATGCTCTTGTGCCGCATGACGAGCTTTGTGAATGACACGCCAAGGTCCTTCGTCGATCCTACGATGTGAAGCATAAACAAAGGGCAACAGTGAGAATAGTTGATTCATTACATCGAATGCATGACAAGGGGGTCGCGGTCGTGGCCCTTCTGGGGGGGGGAGGGGTGCATGTCACGTGCACTAATCTGTTCGGTTGCGGTTGCAGCGTGGCGTCTGCCTTTCCTTGCTGTTTTGTGGTGACCGCAAATTGCCTTGTAAATGGGCCATTGTTGATTTCCCTGCTGATGCTGCTGTGATCATCAAAGTATCTTCTACGAGGGCAGAGCGTCCGTCTATCGCTCATCCTTGGCTCTGATGAGTACAGGAATAGTCTCGTTGTATGAGCGTGAAGAGCTGTCACATCGTTGAACTAGATCAACACCTACTCAATCCTGAAACGGCCTGCTGTGGATTTGACATTTGCCTCTCGATTGGTAAATCCACAGAAGCACAAATCGAAAAACAACCTTAAATCCTTCACACGCTGGGTGAATCAGAAGTAAAACTAAGCTGTAGACACGCATGCAAATCGCGTCTTGCTTGTGAGATTTCTCACGAATCCCACGTGGCTCGCGAACTGCAGTTTGACGATTTCAAAACCAAACAAATGGATCATGATTCCTACAATAACGAGCGTTCTAAACTCCCGGCGTGCGTTCCATTCATCTAAACACGGTAGCTTTTGAATGAGCTTTTGGGCAGCCACTCGTCTGCTAGACACACGCCTAGTAAGTAACAGAGTAACAGTGGTCATTACTGCTATCACGCAACAAAGTCAAGACAACCAGACAGATATAGAGAATCTCTGGCTTTGAAAAAATAAGAACCGGATCAACGAAAAGTCAATAAATTGTTCGAGAATGCCTTTCCGTATAATTCTGTTTCTCGCGTCTCTCGAGGGAATGGCTGCTCTGCCACACGGCCCACACCGAATATGGCAGTGAAATAATCCTCAAATCAAACCTGTCGAGGTCAAAACTATTATTTCTAGTAGTTTAGAAGAATCCTCAAAGGGGGCCAACTGGGTGAGGATCGACAAGAATGAGAGGGCATCGTGTCCACATTGTATGCGTGGTGTAAACATGCAGAATTGTTTACCTTTAGACGATGTTGTAGCATCGGCGAGTTTTTGAAAGGCTTCGAGAAATGAGTCGGCAGTCGATGCACTAGTCCTAAAATACAACCATACAAAACAAGTTTAATATGACAAAGCCTGTCTAAGCGCTTGCACCGCAGTGAAAATACAAGGGCTGTTGCAACGACAAACAGGTCCATTAGAGGTTGAGCGAAAGGCACGCTCGTCTGTGGTGAGCACTGTCAAGGAAACAATGAATCGCTCACATTTTTCACCGAATCATTAACAAGCGATCGATAAATATTTCACGAAAGGGTGCACAGTTGGTGAAGCATTTCAGCGACGTACATAAGTCAACCGCGGGAGAGGCGATGTTTCGCCGATGTGCAGACAACTTGGACAAACATTGTAGCGTCGTGTAATCCAAAACATAAAGAAACGACGAGTGATGCCAGAGGATATTAACATATTCAGGCTAGAAATATATTGCTTTCAATTTTACTACAGAAACTTAACTTAGGTTAGTATATCGACACGCGAACTTGGAACTGTTTGCCAAGAAGGCGTGAGAAGCAAGAATTAGCAAAAATCCATCTTTACCTCAGCGATGAATAGAATTTTGACGCTTTGACGAGAAAATCTTCCAGCACAGGCGACATTTGCTGAAAGAAAGTAGCAAGTAAGCGATGAAGGAAGAGCAGGGGATGATATTGGGAGCGAGTATAGCTTCGACAAGCATCGACTCGAGTTGAGATTTCCTCTTGGCAGTAAACTCACCTTCATGTCTCCAATTATAGCACCAAAGACGCCTCCACCGTCGCCTTCGTAAATGTCCATGGTCAAAAACACGCACCTTGTTCAGTAATTTGTGAACGGAAAAGTCAAACCTGAACAGGATTCCAGCAGAGTTGCTTGGCGACTTTTCTCTTGTACGACGCCAGCAGCTGCCGTCACATTTTGAAGCAAACCAAACATTTGAACCACAACAGATCGTGAAGACCGCACTGGCCTGGCGTCACAAACCAAGACAATAAACCCGCACGTGATTGGCTTAGGAGACACAACGGGAGACCGTTCAACAATAGATGACGTCCTCATATCGCGACGACCAGCAGCCAGCGCGTCACGCAGAACGCCATTCAAACTCCTTACATTTGTACTCCTAACAGTAGTTTGGTTGTGTTTGAACAGGATGGCGGAAGCGTTTAAGGCATTACTTTAATGGTTAATCCATTATGATTTTGAAATTGTTTGAATGGAGTTGCTGCTTGTAGTTTGAACGCTCTCCGGCGGAATTCATGGGTGGCTAGCACCTGGGTATGAACACGGTAAGCAGAAACGCCCTGAGCGTTCACACGGCACCGCTTTACCCCTTCACAGCAAGGCTCACATACTGTACCTCCGGCAAATGTGTCAAGTTTCCTTGCTGATGTCATTCTTGCAATGTGACGATTTAAAAAGTAGAAGACGATATGTTCTGCTTGGGCTGAATTGCGATTTCACAGCGAAACCCACTCTGTCTACGATGAAACCCAAGAGTACTAGCCAGGAGGACTGGATCATAGCAGCATGCTATCGTATGGATGATACCCCTACAAGCCAGGCGCGTTTGTTACATTTCAACCACGTGCTCGGCAAGGTTCTTGGCACAGTTTGCATGCTAGCCATGGCACGTACACTCGTGAATGTGGAGTACTCTGATGCCGGAAACTGCAACAGAAACTCCCTCCAATTTGTTTGCATATTTGATGGTGCCTCACCGGGGTTTGATTTGGCTGGGGTAAATTGTTTTTTAATAAGGCGTCTGTCATCTGGCGAATAGATGATACCAGCTGTTGTCGTGTTCCATGATTTATCCGCTCGAGCAGATGCTGTTGTCAAGGAATAGAATGGTTTCCTATCGCTACAGCTCGACTGAGACGCGCCCCATGCACGTGATCTGTAAGGTCCTAGCAACGCGTGTTCATCAAGGGTCACGTGATGATGTCACGAGACTGTTGCGCTTCGATGCACTTCTATTTTCACTTCTGTTTTTACTGTCCCCATGGTTGTTTGTTCAAATCCAAGAGGCAATGGTTCAACATTCTATGTCAGAATAAAACATTCGAAGCATTCGATGACCTTGCTAGATCTGGCTTCGATCAGATATCGCTCCACACTCCGCAGTGATCTTGAAAGACGCTTTAGACCCTGCTAGACAGGGAGGGTGGTGGGACTTGAAGGGAGTTCCCTGGCAAAGAGGAGCTGTATTGTACTGCACAGGGCTTACTAGACTCCCTGTGGTAACAACTTTATTGCCACAGTGCACTTCTGTCGCTCAGTCTACTGTAGGGCTCATTCCTTACGGATACACCCGAAAAACCTAGCACTCAATGACCACATATTTAACCAAATAAATTGACGCAAAGTCAAGTGGTCCCTGCGAAAGTTTGTGATGCAAATCAGAAGCTACGAGGTATCCGTTCTACATTTTACATTTCGGTTGTCATCAACTAAATCGTTACCATGACATCGGAAAATGATTGCTTTCAGGTAAAGATCATGTATTCAATCAATATATGCCGTTCAAAATTTGCCTTTCAAAATACGATAAAGCTACTTACAGTATACTCAGCAAACCCGTTTTTCAAGCGAAGTGTCCTCCAGTTGTTGAAAGGGTGGTAATCTTTCCAAGGCACTGAACTTTACTACATATGGAGAAGGTTCACCTTCATTGCTCTGGTCTACCGTTTGATAGAAATGTCCTTCTGCAAACCTTTACTTTTGTGATAATTACCTCGGAACTTATTTGCTGTAAATCATATACATTTCCAATGCTTCTGTGACAATGAAGAATGCTAACTTCAACGATTGCTGCATATCATGCCGTCAGATGTTGAGGAGAATGCTTAGCACTAACAGGAGAGACCACATTTCAAACGATCGTCTAGATGAGCGATGATTCGGGGACTAGCCTTCCTTATGACTTGCTTTATTCTCCGGGTTTTTCTGTTTCAGTATTTGTACAGCAATTTATTGAGCAATTGTCGAACTGAGCCTCACGATGCCTCTGTGGCCGTGGAAGATGATCTTGTGACTCATTGCTTTAAGTTCACAAATAAATGATGATGACATCATTCTTGTAGATGTTTTCAATGATGAATGAATGGAGGGCTCTGGATGTGAACAGGTGACCTCCTTAAAGTGAAAACACCTGGCGATAACGGAGTCAATAATGATAAAATCCACGTTCCCTTACTAGCCTGTTCTCTGCTCTAGCGCAATTCTAAAAAAAATCCGTATGCCCACAGAACATGTGTGACCATTGCTGTCATTTGTCACCAGCATGTCAAGTTGAATGACAGAAAAATGACAAGTAGATGCACGGATAATTGTCATTATATATTTTGGGAAATTAAACATACAATAATTGTGTCGACGGATACTTGTGACAATACTTTAAAATCAGGGCGGATTTCGAGTAGTCCAGCCCTCGGATAATGAAATTCACCCACTGGCGGTGTACTTGTAACGCTCATTTCGCCCTGTAGTCTGGCGATGAAAAGCAGGACGTCTGTGCCTTACTTGAGTAAGTTGTGTAGCATACGTTATAACCTCCATAACTGGAGCAAACTGGTGTAGAAACGAGGCTGTATGTTGTGTAGCACACAGATCGCTTGTAGCTCTGGCCGAAGGGATCGTTCTGAAGCAAATCCTGTTCCATGTCGTCATCCTCCATATCATCGGCCTCTTCTTCACGGGCTTCGTCTTCCATTGCGAGGTAATGCTCAATGATTCTGTCGTCTAACACACGTCCCATGGATACGTTGACATGGCAACTGTATAGCAACACCAATAGAAGAGTGGCCAGAAGGGTTCTACCATTCATCATCGTATTACTTCAGCGATCCTCAGATGAACTGAAAAGACAAAACGAAATTTCTAATGGACAAATAAACACGATAAGAATAATAGAACTCAGCGTAAGCAAATACAAAGTTGTCTCCACGGGGAAGAGCCTGCTGTTCTGCCGTTCAGCGAGTAGAAGATTACAATTACATAAGAACAGCAGTAGCAGAGAAGTAATATGCTATATTTAGTCCGAAGGATGAATAATGATGACACAGATCCAATGACATGAGTAAAAGGCGTTTTCAAACCGCAAGAGGTTCGTGGAAGCATCTACCGGTCAAGAGACAACAGCTGAGTACTGCGTGCATAAGAAATGTGGCAATCGTTCGATCTGTCTTATCGAATGGGCTGCTCATCATACCCGTTGCTCTCTCCTCGTACAAGGAAGTTGCTTCTGTGAATTAGATCCAACCAAGAATATGAGATGCGAACGACTATCGAGATGTTTTGCTCGCTATACTTCTCGTGATTGTTTCGATCAACACTGGGCGAAGGTCCTCTAGAAACCAGGAAACAAAGCAAGACAATTAAATAAATAATGAGTCACGCTCGAATGCTCGCCATCGCACACTCAGCACTCATTTCGAACCATGGAATTCGCCATCACTATAGAGAAACTGATTGTTCTTTCGACACACAACTCACTTTCTATAATGCTTTCCACACGGCTCTCCCCACGTGACGAACTCTTGATGGACACATGCTGGTTTCATCGATAAGATTCTTGTTTCGCTAATACGATAATTACTTTGTTAATTCTTCTGATACAATCTCATGAGCCACTTCTATTAGCAAAGGGGCAGTCGGATCCGATGGATTTGATATCCAAGGGAACTGGATTAGCCATGATGAATATCCGATTGAGAAACGAGAACATAAGTAGTATTACGATGTTCAATGGAAGAAATACATTCTGGTACTAATCTGATTGTCTTAAGTACGACATGAAGAGGAACTGTGATGGATATTGAAAT
>OFHS01002439.1:0-21031 GCA_900245855.1 Calvadosia cruxmelitensis | reverse complement strand
TTATTATTATTATTGATTTGCAATTGTTTACCACTACCAATGGTAAAAAATTGTATTCCATTATAGACTTCTCAACATTTGATATACAAGATAATATTACATGTGGAATCATTGCTTTGATTCGATATCGAAGGATCTCATTATTTGGTTAGGTCAATAATGCAGTCACAATTTAAACCCTGTCCAGATTGAGAGTGTCATAAAGTATGGTTGATCTCACCGTTATTTATACAATGGTTTCCGCGCCTACACTGTCCAACATGCCAATTTGGCAGAGGCAAGGAATGTAAAGGATTTAGGCGTTTTTTCACCGTTCAATAGAAGTACAGTCAAACCTGTATTAGCGGCCACCTCTATCGTGCAGCCACCTGTCCATAAAGGCCACTATTCATATCCTCCAAATGACACTTTCTATATAAATTAGCCTGGACAGAAAGGCCACCTGTCTATAAAGGTCATTTTTCTCAGGTCCCGAAGGTGACCGTTATAGACAGGTTTCACTGTATGCTGAATATCTAACATCGATCATTGTTTTAACTAATTTAATAAAGTCCGTTTTGGAATAAGATCCCACGGAACTGTAGGTAGCTTCGAATTGCCTAATCGCCACACTCAGCTCACATTTCTAGCCATGTAAGTGATGGTCACAAGGGGTGTTTAACAATCTCAATGATGCGTTATTTCAGAGGGAGCTACTTCACAAGAACCTGACGAGGACATGCTAGAGGCAATAACACAATGGCCTTGCGGTTTGCAGCATTCACCCATTTGGGAGTCGAACATAAGAGAAAAGGTCAAAGAGGACCAACCAAGCAATGCCAAAATCAATGAAATGAGATCGAAATTGCTAGTCCCTGGAAGCACGCTAGAAATGGGTAAGTAAAGTGTAAACCTAATCATTGTTGGAGGATAACATACTGGTTGATTAAATCTGTAGACCGATGAACAGTCAAACTTGTGTTAGCGGCCACCTCTATAGAGCAGCCACCTGTGTATAAAGGCCACTCTTCATAATCCCAAAATGACACTTTCCATAGATGTCAACTTGGACAGTCAAAGCTGTATTAGTGGCCACCTCTATAGAGCAGCCACCTGTGTATAAAGCCCACTCTTCATAACCCCAAAATGACACTTTCTTTAGATGTCAACTTGGACAGAAAGGTCATCTGTCTATAAAGGTCATTTTCCTCAGGTCCCAAAGGTGACCATTATAGACAGGTTTCACTGTACAATCCCTTAGATTGTTGTCCATCACATGGCTGCGTGTTCTATTATGTGTGCTAATACTTAGTAATACTGTATTCTTTGACTTAAAGGTAACGACGCCTCCAGAATACCGATCTTGTTGATACAAAAACCAGGGCTGCAATCACGTGGGCAAGGTAAGAGTTTTCATCTGTTTCTTTGTTTCCGACATAGTTTTGCAGCCGAACCTGGCTACTAGCTCTCTAATACTGGTCCAACTAAGACGGGAGATTTTCATTAGCCAGACTAAGGCGGGATATGATGATGATTAACCAGAGGAATTAACCAAAAAATTAATTATTTGTACAGTAACTTGATTCTATTGAGTCGAAAGTATTGTTAATATGAATGCACAATGTACATTAGTTAATTGTTTCGTTTTTAAAATCTTATAAATAGCTGATTGTTTTTTTTAATTACTTTAATGGTATTGGATTTCTTCTTAAACGCTTTGCCGTCACCGTGACATGAGGGTGGTGGCGCGTATAACCATTGCAACTTGAAAATACGTACAGTAAAAATATATATATATAAATAATGCCGAAAACAAAATATATCATTAATTTATTAAGGTTGACAGCTCAGTTAGTCCAATCAACATTACAAGTGCCCTTGACTATCCAATTATCCTAATTGGGCAAAATTTAGTGGAACAGATCAATACCGAGTGCCACTAGCGATTAGACAACATGTTGTATGCATGTTGTTCTATTGTCAGACAAATGATAGCCTCCACGTGTCGTAAACTAACGCCTGTCTCAAGTGATTATATGATTGTTCTGTAAATACTCAAACCACCGTCATTTGAACCGGCTGCCATTTGATATCAGTTCAATTGTCATCAAGGCAGGCTGGCAATGGTGGCGATGATCATTTGCTGTTGTTTGACATCACTCGATGTGATCCCTTTCGCAAAGGATGCAGATGATCTGCCTTCGCTGTGGCCACTTTCTGTAACAATTCTTGGCCACCTGTGTTAAGCGACCACCTGTGTTAAGAGACCAAGTGTTGTAAATAATCACCTTTGTGAAGTGGCCACCTATTTTAAGTGACCATCTATGTTAAGAGACCATCTATGTTAAGAGACCACCTGTGTTAGGAGGTCACCTGTGTTAAGCGACCGCCTGTGTTAAGAGGCCACCTGTGTTAAGAGACCACTTCTGTCAATTTTAAAGTGGCCATCACGCTAGTGGAGTTCCGCCGTCGAATGGTTGTCAAAATCCTTTCCATAAGGCAGCTCTTCGACTTCTTTTCTCCAGCAGTTATTTTACGTAATGTAAGCTTGTATGGGGTGATGATTTTGATGGTATTTTAATCGTGCTCCTTCTGTTGTACTTAGGATCTCGATTTGGTGTCAGCACCGACTATGGTTGCGGCTGGGACGTCATCATACCGGCCGGATGGGGCATGCCCTTTTGGGTTAATTTCATCTACCAGGGTGCTCGCGCGGGTGGCCTGCGGGAGTCGCTCAACATGCACACTGAAGCTGGTGTGCCTCACTTTCCCGAGCACTATGTCGACACTAATGCTGGCAAAACTCATTCACATGAAGTCAACGATCAAATGAAAGACAAACACCTCAGGTAATTGACAGTCAAGTGATGTGAAGTTTTGTCCATCAAACGATCAATTTTATGACCCACAAACAAGTGGTCGCTTATGACAGGGGATTACCGGAGATGTGCGATCGCCAAAAGACAGATGGTCATTTACGGTAGATAATTCGCGTTACAAATAAGGTATTGGGTGTTGACTGTATACCCAAAACTTTTGGTAGTGCGTCGTGATGGAATCGAGAGATGTTTTAAATCCAATCCGCACTCGATTGATATTGATTCCGTTAAAGCGATAATTGGTCTTTTTGCAAAACAGCGAGTTACTCAATAAACGCAGGGCGTCTTTATGACGTCACACGACGTGTTGCCACGATGTCCCCTGAGTCGCGTGTTGGTCGTTTAGAAGTCTTGTGTTGATTGGATTGTGTTCTAGGCTTATTGCTTGATTGCCAATACTGTGTTCTTTCTTTTGTTCTCATATTGATGTTGTGCGTCATGACGTGTGCGTTTGTGTCCGTTTTCAGGTATCCGCCTGCCAAGCGATTGAATTACGAACAGTTGGGTGTCTCACATCCATTCGTCTCTCCCTGTAAGGAACTAATCGAACGCTGGAATGCCATGGCAACGACCGATGGTGGTCATGCCAACGACCATTCGAAAGTCGCCAAGAATGATGAGGGTTGTGACGCAGTGCCAAGTGATGAGGTTTCGCCTGCTTTTTATGTCTTGAGAGCTGTGTCTCTGTTGGCTGAGCTGCAGGCAATCACGGTGAGCCGCTCCAAATCAGTCAGAAACGAAGCCCTGCTTTCATCTCGTCAAAGCGTTTGCAGGATCCTTTTGGACTCCCACAGTCGATCATTGGTCCGTGTCGGCATCTGCGCGATCGATAAGGGTTGCCCTGGTGACAACACAATCATCGCCATGCCAACGGAGAATGATTTGCGTCATTTTGACGAGAACGGATCTATCTCATTAGTCGAGGCACCTCGCAAAGGCCGTAAAGACGCATTCCCGTCCATCGCCAAGGATACGGACAACGAAAGGATTAGCGGCCTGGTTGGTGAATGCACCCGTTGGACAATGGGGTTCACGTCTGCGGCCAGGTACAGCCTGGCACGTGGTAGGGGTATGGGGATGGGTCATGTGACTGCCATTGGACTTAGCAGATTGATTCGAATGCAGTTGTCACGCAACGCCTTCGTGGTTTTGTACAGAAATGTAAACACGTTGCATTACAGGATGGCTCATCTGTGCTTTGTGTGAACGCTCTGTTTGTAGAATTGGTTTGGTTTTTATTGGTCTGAAAAGAAAATTAAGAAAATTAATGTTATACTTGAAATATTCGTGTTGTTTTTTGCAAGAATTTGCTCCTTTTGAACAATCAAGATTTATTGGCAATATACAGTACAGCATTTAATTCAAGAAGCATGACGATATGTGATCAGCAATAGAAAAATTATTATTTTTCATCAAGAAGATATTTTTTATACAACTTGACTTTATGTTGAAAATAAATACAAGCTTGCGATCAATTTAAAAAAATAAATAAATAAACGTTGTAAATGTACATACAGTCATGTATATGCAAACTGTAGGTGTTGCTCAATCTGAGGTCAGCGCAATGTTGTCAGAATTGATCATAGGTGTGTCCATCTTCTTCACGGATCTTAAGTCGCGCAAATATAAGATGAAACTAATAGAGTGTGGCTACGCTTATGATTCGCTTGCCTGTCTTAAGCGACCACCCTTCAGTTGCGGTCACTTAAAGACCGAACATGATTATGTAAAAATAGAAGTCTCAATGGGTTATGTACTTTCAATTTAAATTTGTTTATCGTTCCGTTCGTGGCCTGAGTCAAAATAATGGATTTATGTAAATAGAAGTCACTCCATATTTCAGTTGCAGTCATGATTCAATTTGACGAATACGAAAGACAGACGGACGGACCGACAGACAGTTGGACTGGCCTTTGCTGTTATTTTGTTTGTTCGCATAAGGACAGCAGCCTTGGTGGTCTTTTGGGAGAGGAGGTCGCTAAAGTGAGCTCACTAATACAGACTACACTAGTTCTCTGACAAGGTGTCTAATGTCTTGACTGATATATCACACCCAGTGGAATGTGATTGAATTATGATTACATTATGTAGTAGATACTCAATCCAGTACTTTACCTCATAAAAGAGTGTAGAATATCATGAATATGTGCGTGCGGAAGACACCTTGTAAACCGAAACAGGATGTACCTGAAAGCTTCTTGTATTCTCGATAACACTTGATAACCGTATATCGCTTATCTGTAGAAATGTAGATACAGTTAAGATCCGGAACAGCACGCGTTTCAAAATGTTCAAGTGAAAATTTTGAGGGCATTCAATTTTCATCTAAAACTTAAATAATTGTTTTCTTTTATATAGTTCTCCCCCGTGGCTGCTACAAAACAAAATAAAGCTCCCATCCTTTGAAAGAGAAGTTATTACTAATTCTGCACACCTTACATGAGATTGAAATGTAAGTTATGCGTCGTCCATAGCAACCGCTGTTTCATTGGCTCGCAGTCTTTTTCCTGTTGAAATTGTGCGCCAATATTAATGTCCATAGTTAGAAAGAAAGAAAGACGTCTTTGGTTTTTCCGCTTTCTTTTTTGATTCGTGTCGATATCAATATTCGTTTGTCCTTGATCTCGCGTGCATGCATTCTTTCATCCTGTGATCTGGATGGGAATGAAGGAAATTGCACGAAAATACGTCATGATTCCTCCTTGTTCTTATATTACATGTCTTGTGATTTCCCCGTAAACGTGACTTGCTCACTCTACAAACATCTCGCGTTGGAGAAAGTAGTTTCTATTTTAAACACGGTGTAATTCAGCTACATAATAATGACGCTCTTTGAAGGTAACCAAGATAATTTGAGGTAAGAATAAATGATGCGAAACTAATGCTTGGTTTTGTCAAAATGCGTGTTCTTTCAGTGCTGAGTGGGAGTGGAAACTGTCGGTCTGGGGATATGATCACAAGGGACTTCGTACATTATCCATATATTGAGTTGATTTAGAACATCGCCATTTTCAATGTCTTTCTCATTTGTCAAAATTGTCAAACTTTTACTAGTTGTTTAATTATTTATTGCTTTAGCGTAGCTAGCAGAAAGGGCCTCTCTTTTGTCGTAACATGGCTAATTAGCACTGTAATTTGTACTACATTTTTCTAGAATAACTATTACTCAAATCAACGACAGTACGAGTGAAAGTTCTTCGCTTACGTGTGCTGTTTTTGTACTGGTAGCCTGTTTGCGATAATTACGATCCCTTCCTTCGTGGAATTTCATCGCGTCTCTATTGGGTGATCAACACACACACCAGCCGCATTGGCGAAGGTATTGATTTCAGTAGAAAGCAAGCTATTATCCCTTTGTATTTGAGACCAACTGTAGAATTTGCTGAGAATGTAAAATTTCACACGCTCGGTTGCATTTTGTGTCGCTGCTTTTGCGTTGACCGGCGCGAACAAAGAACTTAAACTTTGAGTGAAAGACGTGGTAGTGGAGAGAGCAGACTCGACAGTGTTCGTTAGTTCCTCGCAGCGTGATACGTTCCTGCTTGTTGTGAAGGGGAGGTCTGGTCTTTTGGTCATCCTACGGGCTTTTGAATCGCGCAGCAATTTGGTCCATCGATAGCAAAGGTTCTCCTTCGTAACTGCGTGTTTTACGCACTGCTTCTCAAGATTTAACGTACGAGATTGTGTTCAATTTGACGAAGATCTTGGAGTTTAGCATCTAGAAAGGTATTTGTTTGTATCTTAGCTATTTTCACCCACAGATTGAATTTGCGATCTAGAGCTCTAGACGTAGTTATTTTGACGCGACTGGCTACAACCGTCGTATTAACTGAAGAACTTTACCACACCTTCAACGTCTGGCGAAGATAAACAGTCCCGTGCTTTTCCACGGCGAAAATTTGCACTCTCCTTGTACCGAATTGTGATGAAAAGTGGACTCCTGTTTTGGACGTTGTTTGGTGACGACCTTATCTCATAAATCATTGTTTTCAAAGTCGTAGGCAATACGTAAATCGTCTATTTATGTTGACCGATATTCGCATGTTGCGATGGTTACCTTATCTATCGATTATTTTGAAGTTACTGCTCTGTAACTAATTGCTTTTTTGTACAAAGACACACGCATGACACCTTATTTTTTTGTTTAAATGGAGATAATATTTGAAAAACATAAGATTACTTTTTTATAGGAATAGTTTATTGAAAATCACACGATTTTTATAGTGTACACAACATGAATTATCTTTCTAGTGCCATGCCGCGAATTGTCGTGAATTGCGATACCTTTCTTTATACGATGACTTAATTCAGCTTCTAATTCGGCTTACAGTTTGACAAAGAAGCATTGTCATTCGGGATTCCAGTGGTTATATCCTTGGGTTGACATGACTGTTTCGCGCTGTTTAGAAATAACTAGTTCAGTGACATTCTATCTTTTAAGCGTGGGGCTTTGTTGAATGGACTTCGTATAAGTGCGGTTGCTGTTGTATTGACATAGCAAGCAAGTTAGCAGACGCGTTGCTTTGTTTATAAACCGTGATGGCTTTCGAGAGAAAGAGAAATCTTTCATTTGGACAGCGTTACATCCATTTTGATCTTATTGGGTAAGGTGTTTTAGGACTAGCAACAAATGTACTAAGGTTGAATTAATTAAGAGATTTTTGCTGCAACGTTGCGAAGAATTGACAAATCAAGAGAAGGGAATGTGCTTTTAGACACGTTCCGTTGCCTGTCCTTCAATCAGAATCAGAGTTTTCAATTACAAAATAGTCTCCATTTATGGATAAATGCTATAATTAACAATAGTTTCTATTCGCTCGGAAGTTGCCAACGGTACGCCAAAACATTGTAAAAATAACTTGCCTGCTTTCATGTATGACTTTTTATCAAATTCGTCTGAGTTGAACAAGCAACGTTTGACCATGTAAATGGAAGAGTGTACATTGTATAAATTACTGAAGTTGGATTTATGAGAATTGTAACCAAGTATTTAATTTTCTTTCTTTTAGTCAACCTCGCGTGATGTCTAAAGTCAATGGCCTCCATCGCGCAATGGCGTTAGACAACGATATGGGAATGATAGCGAGACCAGTTGGCAATGCTCGCGTTGTTACGAGATCGTCTTACGAAAGACAGAATTCTGGGGGCTCCTGGGACGCCAATGACCCCCAGAGACGAGCCAAGCCAATAGGGAACAACGCTGTCAAACTCAACGAGAGAATCGTGCACATGAAACGTATCAACAACAACAACAACAATAACAATAACATTCTTAGTCCAAATCAAACGAATGTCGATAAGAAGTCGTCTCATTTGCCCCAGAGAGATTACTTGGATGGCAAACGATCCCCTAGGCCCCCACTCGAGCAAAACGGTGAGATTACATCATTTGTCATACTATCTTTGTCACGGTGTCTGACTATTAATGACAAGCCTGCTTTGGAATTTGGATCAGCCTATAGTTTGACATTGATAAGTCGGTTTTGGGTATTTTAATCGTAAATTTCTATCCGTTGCTATGGGATGGGTTTAGCCAATGAATGCTCTTCTGTTATCTTTATTTTGTTCGTTTGTCGTATTCTTGGCATCTTGGTAAATTATCCAGGGAATCCCCCCCTGACATCGAAAGTCGTGAATCTGACCAATCAGACGTGTTGTTTATCATTCAGGGCGAACGGGGTCTCAAGAATCGGACCGAAGCTTACAAGACAATGGATTTTATGATGGTAATGTGGCAATTCGCTCACAGTTCGCAACGGGCACTGATCTAGACCCAGTCGCCAGCGAACTTCGTCAAGTCGTGCAGAAAGAACTGGAATCTAAACTCCGTCGGCACAGCAACCATTCTCGCCACAGTAACCTATCACGATCCAGTTCCCATTCGTACAGTGACCACGATCCGCTAGATTCTTCATACGACAGTGCCTTTGGCGTTGGAGGATTGGAGGCGAATATGGCGAACAGCCACCGACAGCAAGGGAAGTCAGGACATCCGCCAGCGAACCCTTCCCGATTCTTGGACGACTTGCAAGACGAGAGATCGCCCGGTTTTCGTAAATTGTATTTGCCAGAGCGAGCATTTGACGATACAGTTGGTGGTTGTATGCAATTGTACGAGGAGCAAGCGACAAGAATAAACGACCACGAAACATCTTCAAGTGATGAACGGCCTGGGAAAACGTGAGCATTCTTTTCACCAAAAACAAAGCCGCCTTCACGTTATTCAATGTTTTTTTTGTCGACACAACACGTGGTCGTTTCATAACTGCGTGCGTTCTTTCATCCCACAGGAGACGAGAAAGAAATCTGCTTCGGGATCTAGTCTGTCTGCTCTACAAAAAGTGAGAAACAGCTAAATACTGTGCTTTTGTCGTTGTGTAAATATATGGAATTTATCCATAAAAAGGATTAAGGCTAATCTCGCTCGTTTTCTAATCGCCTATAAGACCTGAGACCGTCGTGCGGATTTTCACAATCTAAGTACCTTTGAGAACGTTTCTCTTCATTGCCAAGGATTTCAATCATTTGACATCGCGTAACCTGTCGTAAGCGACCATTTATGTCAAAGGAGCACCTTCATGTGTTCACTGTCAGATTAACAATACATTTCACTATGTTGTAATTATTATGAATCATTTGGGTGGTCGTTCAAGACAGGCGCGGTTGCTTAAGACAGGTGTGGTCGTTCAAAACAGGTGTGGTCGCCTAAGATAGGTATGATAATTTATTTTTTAAGACAGGTGTGGTCACTTAAGATGGGTGTGGTCGCTTAAGACAGGTGTGGTCACTTAAGGTAGATATGGTCGTTCAATACAGGTGTGGTCGCTTAAGACAGGTATGGTCACTTAAGACAGGTATCGTCACTTAAAACACGTATGGTCGTTTAAGACACGTATGGTCGTTTAAGACAGGTGTGTACACTCAGGACAGGTGTGGTCATTTAAGACAGGTGTGGTCGCTTAAGACAGGTATGGTCACTTAAGACAGGTGTGGTCACTTAAGACAGATGTGGTCGCTGAAGACAGGTGTGATCGTCTATTAGCTAACGAGCCATTGATCTATTATTGTAATCTCTTTCAAGGGATCTACTACTCGACGAAGCAAGACCTCACGTGCGACGCGCTCTTCAAATGTGCGACGTTGACGTTCGGGCTTTACATAGATGAAGCACAATCAACTTCTAGACACCGGCACCCATTTGGGGGACCCACGAAATTAATTAGACGCCAGCCGAACGTCAGTCGCGACGACCAGGCAAACCGCTACGTTTGGACGCCACCACCCAACGAAGAGTAACAATCAGGAGCGAGAGAGGCGTCTCCCTTTAACCCTCGGACTCCCAACACGTCAGAGCCGCATCTGTTTAACACATAATAATCACATAATATCATATCAAAATAAGAAGAAGAATTATAGTCGTAAGCAGATCAGCAATACCTTCCTTTGTAAACAAAACTATTTTATTTGCTGAAACTTTTCACAGTGATGTTTTTAATCTGATTTAAATTTATCAACACAACAAAGACTTGCTTCATCTTGCTGTGTACCAGGCATCACTCTTGCGACGCATTCAATACCAAGAACCCCTCGTCCTTCTCTGCAAACACAAGCGCTGAATATAAAACGGAGTCTTTCAATATTTGCCAACGTGGGGGTAGATCACGTTAAGTTAAAGTCGAATGGTTTGAAGATTTGTCTAAATCGTTTCGTTGCTGCTTTTTCTTCGTCTTTGCTTTGCTTGCATGCTTTCCAGTTGATGCGATCGGGCATGTCCAATAACGAACAAGCAATCACCTCCCTAGAAATAACAAAATTCAAACCAATCATCTTTTTAGCGAAACAAATTAAGTAAGCCTCTTCTATCCTAGGCTCTATTCCTAGCTCGGTCGAATCATGGTCGAACTGAGTGCAATTTTGAATTTATCAAAAAGTGGAGTAATTGGTTCCCGTGTATTTTCGTTGTATCAAGTCTCGAAAGTCTCGAGACTTCCACAACTTAGCACGCACATGAGTTAACCAACTTGCACTGCAAATTAAAACGAACTAAACCATTTACTTTATGATAACTAAGTTACGAGTAGACAGAAAATGACGTAATCAGGACGGATATCACTGACCTTCCAAAGTGGAGCGGCATCTTATTCTTGACCCGATGCAGCAAGCGCAGTCCGTTATCAAACTCCACCACGAAATAGGGCGTTGTCGTGGAAACCATCTGAAAAGTACCCAGAAGCAACTTATAAGTTTACGTTACTTTATCGCCATTTTCAGACCCATCAGTTTGAGTTGGTATCGATCGTTTTGACAGCCAAGAAAAGCGTTTACAAAATTCGACAGTCATGAAATGAGTACGGTTGAATGGGCGCTGAATAAAGATTACTCCAGACGTATGCGAAAATAATGACTCGTTTTGCATCTTGGATGTATTTGGACAGCAAAAGCAGTTCGATTATTGAAGAAGCATTCGAACTAAAGGCTCGCTTGTTCTTCATTGCAAATGGTCGAACGTACTCTCCCTCAGTTAACAGCGAATCCGAAAGTGCTTTTTAGTCTCACCTGTCGCCTCTGCGTATAACGACATGTCGCTTGGGAATACTACACCTAATATCAAGACTACCTACCCCCGGTAGCACATGAATCAGCATCGCAAAGTTAGTTACTCTTCAAAGATTTCACTGTTTACAGACGCAGAAGTTAAATGACCTTTATAGACAGCTAGTCTTTATGTTCTGTCCAGGTTGATTTCTATAGAAAGTGTCATTTTGGGGTTATGAAGAGTGGCCTTTATACACAGGTGGCTGCTCTATAGAGGTGGCCGCTAATACAGGTTTGACTGTACCTCCTACCGGTAACACGTGGATCAGCATCGGTCAGCATTCTGTGTCCAAGAGGAGGAACGGGCAATATCCATTAATTGCACCATCCAAAATAATTATAAAATAATATTATTATAGCACATCGATCAGCATCGCAAAGTTTAGTTACTTTTCAAAAATTTCACTTTTTACAGACGAAGAAGTTAGTTGGTAAGAGCAGAGGCAAAACCGAAGAAAAATGACAAAATAATACCCTTATGGAAGCAATTTTTGAACATGTGCGCCTGGAAATATTTTTAGCACGCAGCTATCCAAAGAAATTCGGACCCCGACTATCATTCGTACAGTACTTACGTCTTTCAGGTCTTTATCGTCCGGAACTTCGATGATTTCGAGGCCTTCCAATTCGGCAGCAGCAGTAAAGACATTCGGCAGATTGGCATCGACATTGTTCGGAATGGGAATGACCTACGAAACGAAACGGCGAAATGTGAAACCGTAAGAAAGATTATAATATGCGAATGACCGGACCGTGGTACACTGAAATGTCGTTCCCGATAAACGAACCAAATCTGTCCAGAAATTCCTCCGGATACATGTCTCGTTGCGAATTTTCTCTTTTTTACCTGTAACTGCAAGTGTTGTGTGTAAAAGTTTCGTTCGAAGATGATCACGGAATGGTCCATTTCGTGGAAGAGATTTCTCAGCGATCGCTTGTACCTGATTCGAAATAAAACGCAAAGTTAGAAAAAGACAGGCCTAAATGAGTATGAAGATTATGAAGCCAATCGATTGACAAAACTATAAGCATCCCTTTGAAGCATACGCCAGAGTAAAGCCATCATGGATGCAATTACTTTTTCAATCGTGTTATTCGTCACTGGAACTCATTATCAGAAGAAATTGTTTGCTCTAAGTCTCTTCCAGAGTTTAAAGAATAAAGTAGTTCCATTTTTAAGTAATGATTAGTTTGAATTATCCGTATAGTATTAGTGTATGTATAACCATACCTTCTATACGTGTATTATTTGAAATTTTTCTCAAATACATATATAATTGTCAGGGGATACAGAAAATATCTCATTATAAAACTATCACTGGCAAATCACAGAACAGTTGCACGAGTCTACAAACAATCATTAAGCCAAAATTCAAGTAAGTAGGTCGGATGTTTGATACTTCATCACACCTTTCGATTTCCATCAAAGCTTCCTGAAAGATAAAGAAATATCATCAACTTTTGGCCTGATTGATTGATTGATTGATTGATTGATTGATTGATTGATTGATTGATTGATTGATTGATTGATTGATTGATTGATTGATTGATTGATTGATGATCAAATACTTCCACCTCACTGCGAGGTAAATTTTCTCTTACTGATACATACATTGCTTGCTATTTCATTATAGTTTATACAAAGTTAAGTGATTAATTCAGTTACATTCTTGATCTTTGATAAAGTTCATATACGAATCAATCTTGTCACAGTGAATGATGTGGTAGCGATCAATGGCAGGTCGCCCGCATTCAATACAAATTAATACAATGTTCACTAGGA
Source organism: Calvadosia cruxmelitensis (assembly GCA_900245855.1). Lineage (NCBI taxonomy): Eukaryota > Metazoa > Cnidaria > Staurozoa > Stauromedusae > Kishinouyeidae > Calvadosia > Calvadosia cruxmelitensis. The sequence goes on along the minus strand of OFHS01002439.1, from coordinate 7,795 downwards.
ACATGGAAGCATTTGTTTGTACAAATTACGTGATGAAATCCATGAATTGAAAGGCGTATAATATAATTTCTGTTTGCCTGATGAGCCGCTTGCCAACCAGAAGATTGCAGAGCAGGAGCATCAAGATAGCCATCATTCAAAACAGCAGACACTTTATCGTCCCTCCAAGCCAAATAGTTTTCAATTTCGACGGGGTTAAATGGAAAATTGGTTTGTAATTCACTAACAAAGTAAGGAGTATTTGCCAAAATAAAGATGAGCGTATTGGATGATGACGTGTGGGCACCATGATTGATTGATTGATTGATTGATTGATTGATTGATTGATTGATTGATTGATTGATTGATTGATTGGTTTGAAGTGATGTTACGGCATATCAATTTGATTAAAGCAATGGGCTGCGAGACTGCACTCATTGGAGACGCACTCTTCGCAAAGATCGTGAAAGTTTTAGCCTTGGCAAGATAATGAAATCCGTGGACTGATTGCCGAATTACATAATTCCAATTCAACTATACTTCAAAAGGCGGCATGAATGCAAACGAGACAAATCAGTCAAGCTAGTGAACTTACATCCGGGAGTAGAACACTAGAGTTGTAATGGCTGATGGGACATATGAGCACGTGGGACGGCGTCAATGCTCCTTTGGCGAGCGCAAGGTAGGACTGTATTGTTTAGAAACGAGCAACAAGAGAAATCAACATCACGTCAAAACATAAAGACAATCACACGCCATTATTACCATGACAATGGGAGACTTTCGAGCGTCTTACCAATTCACCCACGCTGATAATTAGATGTTTTTCAACCTCCGCACTGCCCAGGCAAAACCAACAAGGCCCCGTAAACACAGCTGAAACAAAAAGAAAGGATGGGAAATTGGTTTCGAGATAAACAAAATACGAACGCTAAACAAAATCATTCCACCGCAGGAGAGCGAGATGCAAGTCCTAACGAAATCGAGGGCAATCATGTAATTGCTTCACTCATGTACTAACAGACTAATGGACCAAGCGCAGTCCCAATGCATGACGGGATACAAATGTTTTTAGGCACGTGATTTTGAGCTGAACTCTACAACTTTGACTGCCAAGAACAATTCCCTGAAATTGACCATCCTTAAAAATCGTACGGCTGATTGCTTTACAAACAAAGCATTTTCCTGACATCTTCATCTGTGGCAGAGGTCAACTCACGTATATACCGACATGCAGTGGGACTGCGCATTGCGTATTGGAAATGTAGTAGTCGCTGCTTAAAAAACCATCCGGGGTCTATTTCATTATTATTAAGCGGCTTAAACGAAATGCTGTTAGCTTCGAGAAAGTATAAGGAGAATTTGGGGACACGAAAATTTGTTACTATAAAATGGTTAGTTATAAAGTAATTAAAAGACGATCAATGTACATTTAATTTAATTTGATCTACAGTATTTGTTAAAGATGTTGAAAAATGCATACCTACATTTGACAGGCAAGTACAGGCAAGAAGGACTTGCGCTTATATACAGTCTAAAAATATTTACAAAATTGTGAAAGGTTAACATTATCTAATTTACTTTTAAATTAACAAAACGACTCTGGCAGCATCACATCGTCCGGTAATGAGTTCCAAAGGGGAACGACCCGGTTACAAAAGAAAGCATACACTGATTATTATTAGGAACGTATCTGCTTCATAGTTTTTGGAAATGTAAAGAGTGTAGTAGATGCCAAGTGAGGGGGGGTGCTAGAATGAGGCCTTACGTGGTCCCTTTGGCGTTCTTTTCTCTCGTTTTTCGTGGCCATCTCCACCTGACACAACACAGTTCAAATAACATAACAAAACAACAACAAATAAAGCGTCCGGGGGTAGGGGGCAGGGATAACCGGGGACACATCGATGAATGAATCTAAGATAAAAGATTTTAAGCATCACATACAGTCGAACTTGCTTAATATCCCGCTATTCGTACAGACCAAAAGTGGGATATAAAGCGAGGTGGGATATTAACCGGACTAGCTATAAACAAGCATTTCCTTTGTTCATAGCATCATTAAGATTTCAACAGCAGCAAACAAGAACATCTCAGTTAACAGCAATTGATAGAGATTAGCATTAGTTTTAACAGTAACACAACTAACCAGTGACTGTGGCCGATCAAATAGTGACATATTGTTCGGGTCTCTCAATGCAAAATGTTCTGAAAGTTTACATAGATTGTAAGACATTCTTAAAACGGGACAACAAGCGAGCTTCGCAGGAAATTTAAAAGAAACTAGCAGGATATTAAGCGACATGGGATATTATCCGAGGGGATACAAAGCAAAGAAAGAATATGGGAGTCTGTAAGGCAACTAGCAAGTGGAAATAGGCTTTGTGATATACTAAGCAATATTGGATACTAAGCAAGACTGGACATTAGGCGAGCTCGACTGTACATGTTATAATTGGTACTGTCGTGAAATCAACATTAGTTCCTGGAACACGATCGTACAATAAGGCTAAATGATTATGATTGAACGATGACGATGGCGATGTATGACTGACTGAGAAGGGTGATATTAATTGACTTCAGCCATCTATTCATAAAACGTTGACTAACGGATCAATTTTTCAACAACGTACCATGCATTCTCTTCCTGCTCTCGCTTGCATGATCATTGAAAAAGAAGCTCGTTGGTTTCTCAGCCTAGTGGCGAAACGAGACAACATTCTCAAACATTTCACCATGCCACTGCCACATTTTTGTTCCTTTCTGTGAGAAGTGGATACGAATTTCCATCTGATTTTTATATACAGTCAAACCTGTCTTAGCGGCCACCTCTATAGAGCAGCCACCTGTGCATAAAGGCCGCTCTTCATAACCTCAAAATGAAGACACCCTGTCTATAAAGGTCATTTCTGTCAGGTCCCGGAGGTGACCGTTAAATACAGGTTTCAATGTACACCCAAAACGCCAAAGCTCAAACATACTGGAACACAACACTGTTCCTGATCAGGAAGACGTAGCACGGGTGATCACAAAGGGAGATAAAGGGGGGTATGATAGCCCCCCTTGTTGAAATGGAATGCCGTAGAAGGCAACTCCTGCCTCTGAGAAACCCTGGTGCACCAGTGACAAAACAATACGCCGGAACAACAAGAATGGACATCACAGTGTGTTTGAAAATAAATAAAACGGCAATAAAGTCAAAGTTCTGATTGGAAATCCTGCTACAAGTACACAACAGGGTGTTATCAATGGACAATCACATAATATTAGCAATAATTGGCGATACATTAGTAGGAAGCAGGGAGAGTAGCAAGGGGGGGCTTTCGCTACCCCCTGTAAAAAAGATCATCCCCTCAGGCCCTCATTAGGGTCATATAAATTTACATTTTTATATGCAAAAATTAACTAATAAAAAATATTCCAATGGGATGCTGTAACTGTTAATTAAATTTTTAATTGCTTAATTGCTATGAGATTTTTAATTTTCTATTCCGTATTTCGAAAGCTATTTTGTACCTTGATGGACAAGAACAATGGCGACACACAAACAAACACGATTGTCAGAGTAGAACGAAAAACATACAAATAAATTCATAGTGGTGATGCAAGAGACCGACGATACCTCTTGTTGCGTGTATGAGTCAATGTTACTCATGATCACTCGATAGGGAAACTCTGTTGTGTCATCTGTTTGCTTCACAAGATCTTCTCTCTTCATGTGGTTTAATGGTGTGAGGGTAAATGCATATAGATACTGTGAAAGTAACAAATGACAAACTTTAGATGTAATTTACACATAATTATTTCATTACATGCCGTGTGGGCTGCTGAGAAATAACGAGGCCTTTGAGCTTACGCATCAAGGTGGTCTCTGATGAGAGGAGTGGAGTGGAATGAACATCAATCTTTCAAAGTTAAATAGATGTTTAGTCATCTCGTATGAGGGCCCGCATGGAAAACTCGTAAATCGTAAACCGGATTTTACGCCAAACTTTACACACTGGTACGCCAAAATGTTTTGGATTGATTATAATCTCAACCAAGGCCTCAATTCAATAAGGAAAAATACGCCAACCACTGGTATTTACAAACTTTCGGAAGCCGTACGCCAAATTTGTTTTGGCGAAGGCTAACTCCACGCCGGATTAATCTGGCGCAACATACACGTTTTCCATTCGGGTGAGGGTAATAACTCATTAGCCCAAGATGAATGTGGCATTGGTGCTTGGTCGGTGGGAGGTGCGTGGCATATGTTGTGCACTGTTAGCCTTGGAAACTGTCACCGACAAGCATCACCATAATGATAACTACATTGCTAATTAATAAAATATTAGTGAATTAGCTCATAGACAGGCGCTCTCTCAAGACAGGTGGTCTGTAAACACAGGTGGTCACTTGAGACAGGTGGCCTCTCAAGAAAGGCGGTTCTTAAAGACAGGTAGTCTCTCACGACAGGTGGTCTGTAAACACAGGTGGTCTCTTGAGACAGGTGGTCTCTCAAGAAAGATGGTTTCTTAAGAAAGTCGGTTTCTAAAGACAGGTGGTCTCTCGAGACAGGTGATCTCTAACGACAGGTGGTCTCTTGAGACAGGTGGTCTCTTAAGACAGGTGGCCTTTCAAGAAAGGTGATCTCTAGCGACAGGTGGTCTCTTGAGACAGGTGGTGGGTAAGACAGGCTATCTCTTGAGACAAGTGGTCGCAAAAGTCATGTGGTCTCTCAAAACAGGTAGTCTGTAAAGAATAGTGGTCTCTAGTAACATGTGACTACTTACTTTTCTGTTGTTTGCATTGCCAAATGGCGCAAGGCTGATGAATCGAGTGATGTGTTCCTGTTCGCCACCTAAGACTTGGTGATTCCTGAGACACAAGATCACGTATTAACAAGAAAGCCTGTCTGGATGTCTTTGCAATATTATCAGTGGCACTCTAGAGGTGATTATACTTTGCACAATCTAAATTTTAAACAACTTAATGTTGGAAACTGTCATTGAGAAGGGCCTTTCCAAACTGAAGGCCCAACACACATGCTTTGAGAGCCTACTAGATAAAACGGCCCTGGTTAGAAGAAGGGATGTACAAAAAGTGGCTGATACTTGGTAATTCAAAGAGTCAAAAGACAGTGCGGTATTAAATAAGTGTACCTGTAGGGTGGTCTTTCTAGAAACCATTCGTTGTGTGATGTAAAATGGTATCTTGGTTTCAGTTGACTAGCTAACATTGTCACAAGTGGTGATGGGTTCTCTTCAGCAGCCTTAAATGAAAGATAAATGAATGACCAGTAAAGAAACATAATTTTTGCATGATCTAACTATCAATCCGAGAGGTCATAGGTTCGAGCCCTACCCGAAGAACACGGTTTCACTCTTCCGGAAAAAAAGGTAGCACTTCGGTGCGAGAGAAACGGGAGCGTAGTAGGGCATCTGCCTTGGTGGGCTAGCCCCCCGCCCTGGGTTCAGGTCGAAAAACCCTCCCGGCCTAAGGGCTGAGAATCGGGGATCGGCGCCGCTCGTATAGCGAAGCAGGTTTGCTTGCGACGCTGATGCAAATATCTTTCTATCTTTTTAACTATCAATCACATGTTGGCAAACCAGGAGAATTGGTACATGTATAAATCAACAAGGCACATATGTTGACCCCTTTTTCAAAGCAAAAATGCAAACGGAAATCTAAAGCTGTTGTTACAAATATGATTCGATACCTGGACAATTTTAACATTTATGCAAGCAAGTTCACTTTTAAACAGTATTTAAGTAACGTAGATAAGTCGGCACTTTGAATATTTTAACTTAATTTAATCTACGTAGTAGTCTTTATATTTATTCCCGCAACGATAAACTAGTTATTTTTATATATGTTCATGCTCAGGATTCTATAAAACATATCTGTAATGGCAACTGTATCTCGTCCTGGACTTGTACAGTAGAATACGAGTTAAAACAAATAAAAATAATTAATTGATTGATTGATACGTTTTAACATCATAGTAACACATTTCTTCCCAACACAGACTGTAGGCTACTACAAAAATCAGACATAACGAGGGATGTATCAAAAACATAATTACTCCTCGTTTAGAATCAGCCTTTGTGTATTACTTTCTTCTGTCAACTAATAGCTTGAAATGATGTATGCATAAAATGTAACAAATGTTCTACAAAACATCAATGGCAAATTTGTGATATTTTGATCAGGAAATGTCCAGCTTTACATAATATACAATTACAACAGGTACAGTGAAACCTGTATATAATAGTCACCTATGGGAACTGAGAAAAATGACCTTTATAGACAGGTGACCTTTCTGTCCAGGTTGACTTATACAGATGGTGTCATTTTGGGGTTATGAAGAGTGACTTTGTACACAGGTGGCTGCTCTACAGAGGTGACCGCTAATAAAAGTTTGACTGTAGTCTGAATAAACAAATTTGTTATGTTTAGTTGTTTACCTATGTGTAAATGATCTATGAAAAGTAATTTTGTAATTTGATGTCTCGAGAATGGTTGAAATATATCATCTATCTACTTCGATTAAAATTGATTAAATTTTAATTTTAATTCGATTAAATTATTGTATTCACATAAGGAAAGCATTCGTTAAGGCAAACTAGACTGTATCTTGAAATTGTCTCTTTACTGAACAGAACACAAGTAGCATACAGTTCCAGTCATCGACACCGGTGATGTAGAGCCAACCCAAGTGACAGTCTGTCATGCACGGCGTCATCACCTGGAAGCCGACCGGGAAGCACCGCCAAGGACACAGCAGGGTGGTATTGCTTGGTGATGTATTGAATATTGAATTGTCTTTCTTTGGTGTTACGTTTTCGGCCGTGTCTGACCCTAATTTATGGCGTAGTTTATGTAGTAAGTGCATGACGAGGAAGAGGGATGGCTTCTTCATGTAGAGGATCATCTAAATTGTATTATTACTAGCTGGTCCGCGCTGCTAACGCAGCTGCATCCAGCATCGTTGCTTCGCATTTGGATGGATGTTAAATTAGTCCTATACAAATCACAGTTCTCAGCTTTAGCCCATAAAACAGCAGTATCGAACGCTGCGTCGAATGCCGCCTACTGTTTCTCCGCTCAGCTACGGTACCATTAGACTGAAATTGATCCTTTGAAGTCATTTGATTGCAACAGTTTGCGAGGCTAGCACAGCAAATTTAAGGTGCCCATCCCACAGCAATAATTCATCAAACTTGTAGAAAACATAGCTCGGCTTCAAGGCGACCTTTTTTGAAAACAGCTCTGTTAGATTCTGCACCAATTTGCATTGTTCAACTTTGACCTGGTTTGAGCGTAAGGGCTGTGCGATGTGTTTTGAAAACCGTCCTTGATAATGAGTGACAGGTGCCTGGTTTTGAACAGACAGACAAGCATAGACTAGAGTTGCAGAAGGGGGCCAAGTAGTGGGGTTTCCCCCCGGCGGGGAATGGGGAATTTTCAAAGACTGGGGAAGCGGGGAGGACGGGGGAATGGCGAACGGGGAAGCGGGAAACGGGGGCAAAAATTTTCTTTGCAATTGTCTTGGTTCATTCAGTTAAATATGGGTGAAAAATAGATGTTTTAAAGAAGCCAGGATAGTTTGGATAAGTACTGAACTGATTGCAAGCCAAATCGGGAACATTTGCTCCTTGTCCACACGTGGTCAGCGTAAATTACTCTTGTGTTGTCTTACGGGGATCCCCGTTTATAGCGTGGAAACGGGGCCCCCGGTTGCAACCCTAATACAGACAGATGTTTGTGAAATATAGATATAGACTAGCTGGTCCGCGCTGCTAACGCAGCTGCGTCCAGCGTCGTTGCTTCGCATTTG
>OFHS01002438.1:0-21032 GCA_900245855.1 Calvadosia cruxmelitensis | reverse complement strand
ACCTTTCAGTCATCTGTGGCGTTATGAAAGGGCTTTTTGTTTATAGATCCGCAGTATCTGTCTTTCTATTTTCAATGTTCCTCATCACTAGTTGATCATTATAATTTTTCAATACTAATCCGTGAGTCGTCAGCGAGAGCTTCTATCTTTTAAATATTTACTACCAGTGAAAGGGGGGCAGAGGTCGGAACCCAGGTCGAAATTGCTAACAAGGTTAGTACGGAAAATTTCCCTTCTTCAAACTTCAAAAATTCGCCCTGCCGTTCTCGCGCGTTTGACAGAACCCATTTTGACACACAGTAATCTCACATCTATAGACTTGCTGCATGCCAAAAATTGTTCGTTCTGAAGCAGGTTTAGCATAGTAAACTTCGTATTTTCTCCATCTTGATCGCATTTTTCCCACGACTTCGTGCCGCTTTGACGGAATTCGCTTCTTAAAATCTCAAGTAGCTGTGGTCAACTTTCCTAATCACGCATCCTGTCATCTTTGCAGCAAGTGCGGCCTTGTCGAAAATAACCCTGCAACACCATTGGTAACACATTTTCGCAATTACCCGAGAACACGCGATGGTATACCACACAGAATGATAAACAAACTGAACGAAACTATCATCTTCCACTTTCGAAATGCATCTCTTTAGATCTTCGAATGTGGAAAATGTGTCGCCAACGATCACACCACGGAAAGGATGATTAGCCATGTTGATCCTTGCAGGCTTTGACGTGAATTGATGGATCAGAAAGTTTGGCGCCGAAAAGCTGCGCGTGAGCAAACTGACAGTCGGACGGCGATCAAGATGAGTTTGGCGTCCAGCAGCCGGACGGGGAAACACTTCGTACTAATTTTTATAGAACTTGAGGGAAAGATATTGATAACAGAGAGTGGTTGCTAAAATGTACATCTTGTATGAACATTTAATTTATTATTATTATAATTTTGTTCTTGTGATCTCAGCTTAAGTTTTGTTCCAGAACAAATACCATGGGCCGTGGTAACCAGAAAGGTAGGAGTGGTCACCATGGCAACAGCAAGGGATACAAAAAGCCTTACCGAGAATCAAAGCTCCAGTCTTTTACAGACGAAGTAGACGAAAAAGACCCAGAGTTGTCGCGTTTTGAAAGCACATCATCTCATGGTATAGTTAGCTACTTGTAGTGAACTACTTTTCTTTGTGGCAAACAAATACAGTGAAACCTGTCTATAACGGTCACCTGTGGACCTGGGAAAAATTGCCTTTATTGACAGGTGCCCTTTCTGTCCAGGTTGATTTCTATAGAAAGTATCATTTTGGGATTAAGAAAAGTGGCCTTTATGCACAGGTGGCTGCTCTATAAAGGTGGCTGCTAATACAGGTTTGACTGTTGTTTTTGACTACATTTTTCACAAAGTAGTTGCAGATTTGCAGACTACATTTTAACCAAATAAGTTGTAGTTTTTAGCAAACTACGGTACTTTCTGATTGAGGAAAATCGTTTTAGCTACATTTGCATCTAGCTTTTGCGAGTTCCAAGGTGGCAGTGTAGTATTTCCTGACAATAGCTTGAAGGTTCATCATCATCATCATTTATTCTGAAAAATCCGATAAGCTTTCAAAGCTTTTTTCCACGGAGCAGATAAAGTTAGATGGCACTGCTCACTAGAACTATGTAAACGAATTACAAGTACGGTGAAACCTGTCTAGATAGTATAATCACCTTTGGGACCTGAGGAAACTGACGGTACTGACCTTTATAGACAGGTTTTGTCTCTGTCCAGATTGATTTCTATAGAAAGTGTCATTTTAGGGTTATGAAAAGTGGCCTTTTCACACAGGTGGTTTCTCTATAGAGGTGGCCGCTAATACAGCTTTGACTGTAGTATGATATAGCTGCTTGATTGAAGTCTTGTTGGTGTAGCAAGTTGTATATTTTGGTGAAAAATGATGAAAAGCCAACATGCTTGTCCATATTAAATAGGTTAGAATCCGAAAGTAATCAGAAGTACTAGAAGTAGTTTGCTACTTTTTGAGGGATATAGGGAGTAGCGAACTACGAAAGAAAAGTAGCTAACCCACCACTGATTGAAACAAGTTCTAATCGGAAGTCTGATTGTAAGATATCTACATATTTCTAAAAAAGGAATCGATTAAATTAGCAGATTTTCAATTGCTGATTGGCCGACACAAATCGGGAGATACTTATGAAGCACTAAGAATAGGAAGTAAAATAAGATACTCTGCAATGTTCTTACTTCGATCCAGAGTGAAAACGGGCAAATTTTAGCTACTCTACACTCGATTTTTAATGTCGAAAAAATGCAACCTCTACATTCATGCGATGAAATAGCAAGGTGAATGAAGAAAGCTGTAACTACCTCGTTCAATATCCTTTGACCTTTGATCCTAGGGAGCTCAAGAGGCCGTCTTCCTGTTCCAGTTGCAATGTGGGTAAGTGTCTACAATGTAAGCAAGGCATGTGCCCCAACTGCCATTTTTCTCATCAGCCAGTGTGATATCTTGTACAATAGACTTGTACACTACCTATGCTCTAAAGAAATGATTTGTCTACATTGATTGTAGAGGAAATCTATGGGCTTATCCAGGGGGTATCAGACATGCCCTTAAATCATTTCAAGTGCGCTTTTGAAGGTAGTGTTGTGTGGAGAAAAGCAATTTAAATGTGTGCTAATATCATCAGCCACATTTTTGTGAGAATACAACCATGTCATTTCGATCTATTTTTTTTGTCTCCGTGTGATCTTCTCTTAGCGCAAATCAATCTTATAGAAAATTATCCACATGCTAAGTAAATTTGTTGTCGAGCACATGTGAATCATCTTGTTTTGATTTTAATTTAGTTCTCTAGCATTGTTTTAACTTGAAAATGTGATACGTGATATGTCATACATGACTAAATGTAACATATGTAAAATTTAACGGTAAGATGAAGCAAAACATCCTCCCTGCAGGTAACTGACGCAAAAAATGTCCCGAGGAGACCCCCCTTAGGTATACCTCCGGAATTAATTTCAGTCTAAATTACTTTAGCCTAGGATTATGTCTGCTACCGCCTTAGTTGTTAAATGGTTAATATTATTGTTGCATTTGACAGGACCTTGAACATTGTGATCCAAAGAAATGTTCCGGACGAAAGCTTAGTCGGCTAGGATTTCTGCGCGTCTTGCGTCTCAACCAAAGATTCTCTGGCATTGTTCTCAGTCCTATGGGAAGTACCTACGTATCTAATTCTGATCGATCAATAGTTGAACAAAATGGAGTTTGCGTCGTGGATTGTTCTTGGGCCAAATTGGAGGAGACTCCGTTTGGGAAAATGCGTGGCAAGTTCCCGAGATTGCTTCCACATCTTATTGCTGCAAACCCAATCAATTATGGCAGACCGTCCAAGTTATCCTGCGTTGAAGCGATTGCTGCTACGTTCTTCATTACTGGTATGCAGTGGTGGTATGTCAATAAATACTGCTGAGTACAACTAATTTGATTTTGCATGATGTGATATTTGATATTTCATATCAGATAATCTTTGTCAGATTTTCAAGTCTAGTAAATGAATATTTGGATCTGTTTTAAATGCAGTGAAACCTGTCTATAACGGACGATCTCCTCTGGGACCTGAGAAGAATGACCTTTATAGGCATGTGGCCTTTCTATCCTGTTTGATTTATATAGAAAGTGTCATTTTGAGGTTATGAAGAGTGAACTTTATAAACAGTTGGCTGCTCTATAGAGGTGGCTGTTAATACAGGTTTGACTGTATTTGATTTGCTACGTCTGACAAAGATGATTCCCTGGGATATCCAATAAATTGGAACAAATCCAAGTGGACATTTCCTATTTTTCGACACTTTTACCATTAGATCGAAGACATTTTATGTTTGATCGTGAGAAGGCTTACAGTTTAACCTTGCTAATATATTTATCTATTTAATACTAGTTATACTACCCCTTGTTTACATATAATCAATACCCGCTTTACTTGGGTAAAAGTTTGATTTTGTAATAAGAATTCAGAAAAGTATGGCAGAAAAAAGTTACTTCATGGCCAGTGAATGTTTTATTTTCAGAGTAAAGTAGAGTAAAACTGCTGGCTTACTGGCTAACACTTTTAGTTGATCGGCAAATGATATTATAATATTGAGGCTGAAATGACTCCATGCGTTATATCATGTAAAAATGACAAACGTACACTTGATGCTAATTTTATAGATAAGCAACTTTGGTCAGCTTAATTGAGTCCATTTCTTCTAGGTTTTGAAGAGCTAGGTGATAAGATCTTGAAGCCTTTCAAATGGGGCAAGACATTCTTCAATCTTAACAGGTGAGTACTGTTTTGTTATCATTATCTAAACCCAGCGCCATTTTATCCACTAGGCACTCAAAGCACATGATTTAAGCCTGCAAGTTATATAGGCCTCTTCCATGACCGTTCCCAACACAAATGTACATGTACAATATCTGGATTGTGTAAAATGAAATCACCTCGAGGGTGCCACTGAATTATTATATTTTCCTTTGCAGCCAGTCTGCAGAGCATGGCAGTGCCGCACACCAAATAGACGAACATAAAATGCCTTGCTGCACTTCTATTTTAGTTTCATTAAAACTGATACTTTTCAACACATTGTTCTCCGCCTGGAGACATTGAATTTGTAGAAATTGTTATATTTTTTGTCTAAAATTCTATATATGCTGCACTCAGCTTGTTGCAGAAATCATATGCTGCATGGCGCACACGCGAATGACTTCTAAAGTGCTTGCCGCACGCGAGATCTCGTTGAAAAGTGCCCTTATCTGCAGACTGGCTTTGCAGGATGTGAGCACGAGCAAAACTTTATTTTCTGACTTGTCAACTAAGTAGAATTTTAAGAGAGCCACAGGTTTCAGAATATTTAACAATCCAGGATAGGCCCCTTTAGAAACAGTGCCTCAACCTATAAGCCCTTCTTCACTCTTAATATGGCCCCGCGACTAAACAAATTAGAGTAGCGACCTACAACCATGGTCCCATATAGTGAAACCGTGTTTTATTATTATTTTCTTATTATGTGACTAAACGCATAACATGAATGTTACCATAAGAGCTATTGATAGCTGGACTCAATCGCTTTGTCCCCAAGGCACATGGCTGGCACATCAGTATTGCTTCTAAGGTCTTTGCATTGAACTGTCATCTTAATTGGCTTGATTGTTTGTCTATTTGTTTTGTCATTGTTCTGTTGTTTGACCAATCAGCGTTTCTAATTCGGTCCTGAAGCTCTTTATAATAGATTAGCTAATCATTTTTAACCGAAGGCCGGCTATCCGGCATGTTAACCTCGCAAACCCCACAAGACAGTTTTGTCGTTAACGTCCTTTGCTTTGGTCTTGCTAACTCACGGATAAGAACCGATAGTGTGGCGTATGCTATCTATAGTATCTGATGATGTGAATGACATCGTGAAACTAAACATTGAATGGAGCTGACTTTTTCATCTCTTTTATCTTTCATTGTCATTGTGTTAAACAGGAACGGTTGTTTACAGTGTTTTCTTGTGTTTGTTTGAAGAGAATTGCTCACTCTTTATGCTGGCTGCGAGACAGATTCTGATGTCCGACGCTGCGAACAAGATTGGCTTGAGAAGTGCGACCGAGAAATGACAGAGAACAGAGACCTGGGTTTGTTTGATCATGGATTATTACTACGCTTGAATTATTATTTGGATTCCGAATTATCTGATATTTTAATGTTGTTTGTTAATCGATCATTATGTCAGATACATTTCTTTTGAGGCCAGTATGATCGACACCGAAGCTGCCGACATGATAAATTATATACTGTAGAACCCGATACATGAAAATTTAAATCGATGAAAATCGAATAAACGCTGCGGTACTTATTTGCCTAACATTGATGTAAATAATAATACACCAGAAACTACTTTCCCAGCTTTCATATCAGACAAGTGGATTCATAGCATATTCGGATCAGATTGGAACATTCTGATAATATCGAATAGCACTAGAGATAATCGTTATCTTTTCTAACACGAACTATATCTTTAGTGTATCACTCTATCCGATTTTCATTCTATCCGATTTTCACTCGGTCCAATTTTCACTTTATCTGATAAATTGCAATTTATAAGCATGGTACATTCAAACCTGTATTTGCGGCCACCTCTATAGAGCAGCCACCTGTGTATACGGGCCACTCTTCATAACCCCATAATGACATTTTCTATAGAAATCAACTTTGACAGCAAGGCCACCTGTCTATAAAGGTCATTTTCCTCAGGTCTTGAGGGTGACCATTATATACAGGTTTCACTGTACGATAAAAGCCAGGAGCCTTGGAGCCTGGCTCCCCAACGCTAGCAGGTGATTAGAAGGGAAATAAATTGCAAAAACTAGTTTAACAAAATCGTCACGCATAAAATATGTTTCTAGAATGAAATAAAGAAAATAGTATGTTTTCAAGCCGATTGCATGTGCATAAAAACATTACTATTGGACCGTGTGTTCTAACGCTAGATGATCATAGCTGAGTCCATACGAATCAATCAAAGCATATTGTGTTCAGCTGCAACAAAGCTCGATAACCCAGATACGCATCGAAGATGTTGAAAACACATACATACATTTAGCAGGAAGGTAGAAGTAAGAAGGACTGGCATTTTTATATAAAATAATCTACAAGACTTTGAAAGATTAACACCTTCTAAAGTATGTAGAAATTCTCGTTAATTTTTGAGATATGTCTCCTCATATTGTAAAATATATTACTGAATAGATGGATGTCAATAAGAAGCTACTTTGTATTACAATAACAAATTTGTAAGAATAAGGCAAGCTGATTGACATGAACAAGATCTTCCCATAAACACCTGTGCTTGTTTGTTTGGGTGACCTTAAATAAAATTTACAAAGTGATCATAAAGTATAAAGATGAAGTAAGAAAATCATAGAAACAAATCGCTGAAATATAGTGGAAAAGACAAGAGAGGGGGTCAGAAAGGATCAAAATATAAAATGATAAACAGATAGGGATAGTATAAGATTAGACTAATGATTACAAGTATAGCAGTGCTTAACAGTGCAGATTTCAGTAGTTATTTAATTTATTCGTTGGCCGCTTTTGTTGTGGACATGACGTTAATGACTTCCGTCATTGATTAATCGTTATCAACCTTCATTACAGATATGACGACGATCGATCCCACGCAGGAACATTTTAATCCCAATCATGCCCCGCAGTACGACTCAACAAGGCAGGTGTCTTTGTAGTGGCCTTACGTCATCGTTAATCTCTTCCTGTTCTAGTTTAGTCTCCCTGTGTTTTGTAAATCATATGTAACTGCTGTTGCTTGTAACTCTCTCGTCGTATTCGCTACCTAGCCTGGTCCTAGACATAGAGCTCTGGCTATCACGGACATATGAATCCCTTTGCCATCTCTCCCTGTCTACGGGCCAGAGCGTAGCAATACATACAACTTGATGTAGGCTCGTGTTTCGTCCCTGCTGTGACCGCCGAGCGCTACATCCCTCCGCGTTGTTTGCTTGTTTGTTTGTTTATTTTATGCGTTTTTGTTTTTGTGTCAGATTTTAAGTTTTTTCTTGTGATTTCTCATCAGCTCGGACGACGATTACGACTCGTCAAATGACGACGACGTCGGCAATGATCGCAGCGTATCGGAGACGGACGGCGATTCGAACGATGATCGAGAACAGTCGAATGGAAGATCGGCGCCCGAGAACGAAAGTGAAACTCGTGAAGAAGTGGACAATGTCACTTTGAAGCTGACTACGACGCTCCTAACAGAGAACTCGTAACGACCTCACTTCAAAACGAAGGTACTGCACGAGAACGAGTAAGATCACGTGACGACCTCACCTTTGCGTAAATAAGGCAAACAAAAACTGAATCATATGTCAACATTTGCATAAAGCCTGATTGAAACATTAACAATAATTATTTGAACACATGTAGAGTTTTCAAGCGATACTTCAATGATGTAATCATTGTGCCGAGCAGGAAACAATCTTTCGCGGGTTGTTACTCGCTTCAACGACAACGTATTGTTTTTCAATAAATATATATTGACCAGGGGGACAGAATCAAGATATACACAGAAACGTACTCTATACCATGGTGATATTTTGCCCACTGACATATTGCTGAGGATGTACCGACTCCAACAAATATACTTTTTGCAGCGCTGTAAACGTAAGCATTATCTGTTTGAGAACATAATTTAAATTTTCAGATTCTGCTAAGGAGCACCTGACTGGCTGCTTTTTAATTTGCCTCTGTGCCGTAAACTGGACCGCGATAGATTACAACTTTGTCCTTCCATCTAATTGAACCATATATATATCGGATGTACCGATGTTTCTGCGCACATTTCTGAAATTATGTTGTTTCATTTTTGGATATGTCGGTGAGGTCTAGTGGTTAGTGTGTGTGGCTGCCAGTCAGAGGGCCAGGGTTCGTCTCACGATCTAATTGATGAAGCGCAGTCCTAGTGCATTTCGGGATACAAGTGTTTTCTGGCACGTGATTTTGAGCTGAAAACAACAATTTTGACAGCCAAGAGGAATTCTCGAAATTGATCATCATTGACAAGAGTATGCATGGCTGATTGCGTTTCGAACAACAGATTTTAGTGGCGTCTTCACCTTTGGCAGAGGTCAACACACTTATAATTATACCAAAATGCATTGGGATTGCGCATGGCGGATTGACAGATATAATTCGTTATGTCTTCCGTGGTTTTAATTGTCGAGGACCCCAAGGGAGACAAGCCGTTGGCTTATCGGGCTACCTACCCTCGTTAAATAAAGTGACATTTACAAATCTTTATTTCGGTTTTCAGGCGAAGGATAACTCCATTTCAGTAATCACATTTTAGCCCTCCGTCATTGTTTTATTGTCACTATCTGTTGGATGCATCAATAATAAGACTTCGCATTTTTTGTCAAAAATTGTCGGCCTATTTTCGCAGCAATTCCAGCCCTTTGATATTTTAACATGAACTCGTTTTGGCAGAATTCAATTTATAACTAGAACATTCTGTTATCTATGTGACTTTGATTTTCCTTTCTGAAATGTCTATCGTATACTCTCTCTCTCTCTTCCTCTATAACCCCTTGTTGGATTCATTTTCGAAGCAGCTTGAAATTTGCATCGCATTATTACGTGATCACCATTATCGTTGTGACGTGCCAGGTTGTATTTTGTAACATCTGGTGCATTGCGAAGTTTTCTTTTTAAATGCCTGGCAAACGTTTCTCGTTCCAAATGTGTTGCATTCGTGGTGGAGGCCAACGCAGTTCATGTCGTCAGCTGTTTGTTCTTGGTACATTGTCGTTTTCAATTACGAGGCTCCGATTCGATTGGTTCTTACGGTATACAAATTCGTGTTGCACATCTGGACATGGTAAGGCGTGGTCAATTGACGCTTTGTCGAATTCTGTCTCGTCAAAGTTGCACACCCTTTCTGCTAGTGGCAAGATGTTGTCAAAGAGATCCGTGGAAGAAACATAATAACGAAAGACAACTACTTGACCTAAAACTAAGCCTTTTTCTTTTTCCGTGGTTGAGCTTCGCTTTGTTGGAACACGTTGGCTTAAATAGTTTTTGAATGGCACTATTAGAGCGAAAGGGTTCATTATCCAAAAGCTACAGTCAGAGACAAGATGTCTTTCGATCGGGGAAGTTTTCAATTTCTAATTTCAGAATTTTGGACTTGTCGTTTCTTGGAATTGTTTCTGACATTCTCTGTTGAATTTTACATCAGACAATTTACTCGAAAATGGAGGTCAGTTAGTTAAAAATGCACGTAACCTTTTATGTGCTTTGCTAGAACAAATGCTACATCCATGGTGTGATACGTATCGCTGCAGTCCATGGCCAGGGCAATCCGTGACATTACTCGAAGGAGCAGTGACTATGCGCCATCTTGCCTCTGCACTTGGGCCACTGCAGATATAGTTGGTCTTGTCTTTCGTCCACAATCTGGCCACCATGAACAATTCAACTTGCACGGTGATGTAAATTGTGTTTTGTCTCTTACCAAATCAATTATTCAACGATATCCTCACTCCGATGGGTTGTCGTTCTTGAAACGCTACTGAGAACAGTTTAATCCCGTTGGCTTAAAGTACAAGATATAGGGACGGATCGATCCTAGCTGCCGATTGGTCTTGGAGCGTACGCTGTTTGTTCTCTGGGGCTTATACCGAAGACGGATGTAGCTTCTTACAAGTTTGAGATGTGACTATCAACGATTGCATGGTTGTTTTCGGTCAAGGGAAGACAGTGATGGCTGATTATTGGCGAGCGGCAAGAGAGAATGATTTGAATCTCCTTGGATTGGTCTCCAAGAAGGACAGCAATAGGCGCGATGAAGGTGGAATGACGCCAGTTCACTGGGCCGCAAGTTACGGCAACCTAGAGGCCTTACGGATACTCATGTCGAAAGAGTGAGTTCAAATGATTGTAATTTCATCCAAATTTTTGCCAACATGATCGTCAATATTGCCTATAAATAGTTCGCGGTTACTTTCGTTTTGGGATGTTGCAAATTGTGGGTTTGTTCGCCGAACTTAATTTCACCCGTTCTTATTGCTCTGTATTAAAACATGTACCATGATCGTGACCACGCGGCAGTTTGGAGACGAAAACCAACATGTTGTTTCTTGCTACAAATTACGCGTTCCTCTTCCAATCTATCGAAACAACTCATAATTATGTTCAAGATCAAAGGCAACTTCTAACGTAAGCAACAAATTATAATATTTTCTTTAGATCATCACTTGACAGCTCGCCAACGTGATTGTATTGACTTCGCAACCATCTTGCCATGAACTTGTTTTCTTGATCTCCATGGTAACCCTTTGAGTTTCGCAAAATGCGTCATCAATTAGCATTTACGTAATCACTTGATCTGTGCTGACGAAAGCCTAGCCTTGCTCGGATACCCGTTGGATATCAGGTTATCTGATTATGTAAGCTCCTCAAATGCTTACGGAAAGTCACAAGTTGTAGCTATTGGCGAACTGTTTTGTGTGTCACCATAGCGACCGCTTTAGAAAGTCGAAATTTACAAGGCTGATCGAATAATTACTATGGCCTATCGCATGATGTCAGTTGGAGTAGAATCCCCGTGCTTATGTGGTAGTATGCAAATTAGACGCAGGGAAAATACTGTACAGTGAACCTCCTTAACATCACTATGATTTTCAAGTCAAAAATCGTGATAATAAGCGAGGTGTGATATTTAGCGGATTAAAATAGTTGATTTTGACAGAGCTTGATTCACAAAGTGAAGTGATATTAAGCGGGATGTGATATTGAAAGGGTTAAAATAATTGATTTTGACAGAGCTTGGTTCTGAAAGTGAAGTGATATTAAGCGGGATGTGATATTAACCGAGGTGATATTAACGGGGTTACACTCATCATCATCATCATTGGACGCGTTCGGGAAGTGAGCCCCGAGGCGTTACCATACTCCATTTTCATACTGCTTTATTAGTGCTCCACCGCGACGGAATGGCTCTATTGTTGGGGTTACACTGTACCGTATAATACTCACATCCTTGTAATGCGTGCATGATTTTCTGCGCTAAGTGGACACACTGACAATTATCAGTGCACTAATCAGTACTTCATTCCAGCTTAACTCTTGCTTGATATAAATTCAATTTCATCGTCACAAGTAAAAGAAATGTATGATACTTTTAATGAGGCGTATTCTGCTTGCTATTGTCCTTTGCAACTTAACTGCTCAACAAACCCTTCTCTATCGCCTGTTGCTAAAGGCTGGTCGCCTAGGTGACCGTGTGACTCATCGCCTAGCAACCGGTTCGAGGTTGACTCAACGTGTTTCTTTACGTGAAGCCCATAAAATTTGAACGCAGTAGATCTTGTACGGAAACTCTTTGATACTGGAGATGCCAAAGAAACACAATAGCTTATGCCTTACTGGACCGCAATTTATTCCCTTAGATTTGCCCAGAAAACAGAATTGATTCAATGGCACCGAAGGCAAACACTGTCGGGGGCTTGAGTTCTCTATTTCTAATGAGTGTATTCTAAAATTCCAACATTTCTTAAATCGAAGTAATAACGCACGAGCTTTGGTCGATGTTTCAATCAACATGTCATTAAGAGTTTATAAAAACAGGCCAAGCTTTTTAAAATTAACTAGTTACAGTTACATTATATGGAAAGTAACTAGTTACTTGTAAACTTTACTTGTCCCGAAAAGTAACTTTCTAAAGTTACTAGTTACTTGCCTGCTAAATGTAACTAGTTACAGTTACTTTAAAAGTTACTTTCTTCAAAATTAAAGGTCCAAGTAAATGTTGCAGGGTCATTTTATGTTAGTTGATGCTCAAAATGAAAAACTAGACAATTTTTGCTTGCTATAAATTATATTACAAAAAATTGAGCTTTCGGAAGCATGTTTTGAGCTCAAAAAAATTATTGACCATGCACATTGAATTTAAAACTGAAAAAGTAACTTAACTTTAACTTTAGAAAGTAACTTGTAAAAAATACTTCTTGCATTTCAAAAATGTAACTAGTTACAGTTACAAGTTACTTTTTGCTCAAAGTAACTAGTTACTTGTAAAGTTACTAGAAAAAGTAACTTTTCAAGTAACTAGTTACTTTTTTAACTAGTTACGTCACATCCCTGGAGATATTCAGTAGAAGTTACAGTTTGTTGCTGTGTAGATATCGGATAATGTGAAAACCTAAAACGGAATCCAGTTAAGCCGATCCGACTGAAGATTTAATTATTGCGATCTAGTCTAAATTTATTTTATTTTCAACTGTAGAAATTCGAGTATTGTAATGCCACGTTCAATCGTTCATGGTGCTGCTTCAATTCTTGGTGCGAAAGTCGAGTCTTTCCGGAGAGAATAAGAACAGCTTTTCTTTGGTTCCGATGTAAACGAGGACGTTCGTTAAGTAGCCAACGACCATCCCATCTACTTTGTTCCGCCGTTGATATGGGAATTCAGTTTTTTACGTTAATGACTAATTCGTGACTTTTCTTTTGTTGATCGTTGTGATGTATTTAACCGTAGTCTGTGGGAAAATGCATGTGATTGTAATTGTATTACGAAGAAGAAGAGGAACGGGATGTTTCCATAATATTACTGTTCCAACAACAACAACAGCCAACGACGAAATAATTCCATTTACATTGTTCGCTTCCTCTTCTTCGTGCTAACTATGATGGTTGCAACTGACTTTGCCCTTTGCTATTAGAGGTGTCTGTTTCACCTCCAGGATGTTTACTACAGTCAAACCTGTATTGGCGACCACCTCTATAGAGAAGCCACCTGTGTATAGAGGCCACTCTTCATAACCCTAAAATGACCCTTTCTATAGAAATCAACCTGGACAGAAAGACCACCTGTCTATAAAGGTCACTTACCTCAGGTCCCAATGGTGACCATTATATACAGGTGTCACTGTGTGTTTTTCCATTGTAAGTATATGGTCGTTATAAACAGGTGACTGCCCAGACCTCGCACTCCGCTACTTGATACCGTTTCAGAGGATTCTCATGTTTGAGTAGGCTAAGCAATGAACCGCTGCTATTATCGTTCCGACTGTTGTGCTAAACATCTACCTACACAATTAAATACTTGACATGTGCAAAGCGACCACCTGCCTTAAGCGGCAGGGACTTACCAGTAAAGAGAATGTCAATGATGTCCTCATACATTCCTTTTTCCATTTTTCCTCTTTCCATCGGACCACAAGTGGAATAATATTGTACGGAAGCGTGAGTTGATGTCGTTGATTTTTCAAAATTGCATATAAAATAAAAGTTTGCCGACCGAACCAAATTTTTCAACAAGCGAAGCAAACGGAAACGCGGTGAAATGTGATCACTGATCAGTAGGAATGCGCATGCTTGATCTCATTCAATCTCTGTTGCTTTGATGAATGATTATTATTGCCTCTTTGGTGGTTAATCATGGTTTTCAGCCATCGTCATCATAGTCTTTGTGTCTTTTTCAATTCCAGTGGAAACGCCAACAAGGCCAACAATGACGGATCTACCGCTGTTCATATCGCCTCTGGCGCTGGTCAACTGTCGTGTCTCGTTTTCATGACTAACTTTGGGGCCAATGTCCATGCTGTTGACGACAGCGGCAACACTCCCCTTATGGAAGCATCCAACCGAGGCCGAGCTGACTGTGTGCGCCACCTGGAGGCTCTTGTCAACCACCAGAAAACAATGGACAGGGCGAAATTCGAAAGACTCCAACAAAAGTCAAGACGCGAGGCTGAAAAGCGCATGCGCGATAAGGCCAGGTTGATTGAGAAATTGGATCGCCAGTGGGAGAAGAAAGTGGAGAAGCAGAAGAAGACGGAACAGGCGTTGCTAAGCAACAAGATATCTATTACCAACACGGTCAAGAAGCTAAAGAGTAAGCAGGGCACAGTGTTGATGCCACGTGACCCAGGGGACTCGGATGGATTCGATTCCAGGCGCCATTTCTCCGAGCTGACGAGCCTGCGATCGGACGGGGGTAGCGTTGACATGGAGAGCCCACGCCATATCTCGATCGAACTGGAATCGAACTCAGACGGGGGTAGTGTTTACAGGAACAGCATGATTGACCTCTCTGCTTCTGACAGTTTGCCTTCGCGCATCTCAGACGACATTGCCTTCGCCAGGAAGGACTTCAAGAGGAACTTACGAGACTCACCCATCAACGGCATCGTGACGTTGCCAAAGCAACCAGCCAACGGCGTCCTGAATGGAGCGACGCGCGTCAAGAACGGCACTGCACACAACTCGAACGGCTTGATGGGACATAGCAATGGCATTCGATCAGCGCATACCTCATTCAACGGCACATTGCACATGCCGAACGAGCAGGCGACAATTCGAACGACAAATCGCAAGACGAAGGAAGCCAAGTCGCACGAGGGACAATTCAACACGGACACGTTGGTTGCCTTCTTATGCGCCCTAGATCTTGACGACGTGCGTCATTATTTCATCAAAGAGAAGATCGATCTTCGCGCTGTGATGTTGTGCTCGGCCGACGATCTGAAGGACATCGGATTGCCGCTTGGACCGAGGAAAAAGATCGTCGATGCAATCAATCGGCGGAATGACACGCTTAGCAGCCCGTCGGCCATGACCGACTCCCTGGTATAACGACATCAGAAGAGTCGTCAATACTCGCTGATCGTCGTTGTTCGGCCTATTATCGGTCGTTGTTCGGTCTATTGTCGGGACAAACTCCTGCGGAATCAGACGCCGTTACTCGAATGGCCGTGGAATGGACATGTAATTAAGAGTTTATAAAAGCAGGGGGATTTTTGTAGAGACCGTGTCTGCGAAGCAAGCACGTCAAAGAAGTACGAGGAGCTGTCACCGAATAAAGTAGAAACGTTATTGTATTGTAATTGTATTGTAATCTCGGTGAAAATTTCACCCACGATACCACAACGCACTTCACTTTTCGTCTTCCTTTAAATCTGATTTATTTAAATAATTATCCACAAGTTGTGGACAAAGAAATTAATTATTATCAAAAATTTTCGATTTTTTTCTGGAAATCATTCGTGTGATACTTTGATTGTTTCACAAAACCTGTAATTAATGAATGAAGTTAGTGAAATTAATTTATATTCAGGAAGTAGATCTGTACAGATGGTGTAGCAGAAAGTAAAATTGCTATAAGATGTCCTTCCGCAGATAAAGCCTTCAAAGTGTAATGCCATTTACATTAGGTGTCTATCGAAATCATGATCACGGAATAATTAAGCGACGCGTTTCCGTTAACATTCGCCAGAATTGCAACTACAGTCAAACCTGTATTAGCGGCCACCTCTACAGAGAAGTCACCTGTGTATAAAGGTCACTCTGCATAACTCCAAATTTCTATAGAAATCAACCTTTGAACCTTGACAGAAAGGCCACCTGTCTATAAAGACCATTTTATCGCCACTACTACGGATCCGGAGCAACATTGCACGAATGCCTTCATGACGTTTTCTGGCAGATGCGATGCCACAACAAAAGAACAGAACGACGCAATTCAGACGGCGTGAACGTCAGAATGTGATACGGCAGATGGTGTGATGTCCTTCGTACCGCATGGCGCGCCTGTGAAACGCAGCACGTTTCATTTGGCTTCACGTGACGTAACGTCGCTTCACATTGAGGCTTGCCTGATGATGTTGGATTCTCACCGGATGGGCGTTGTCAAGATGATATCGAAGCGATACATCTTTCACCGTCATGCAAGCTGACGGAAACGGCACGCAACCAAAACGATATTTCGTTTGGAAGATATTCTCGTCCCTTTTCGTTCGTAAGCAGTTTCGACGAAAGATCGAATATTATAGTATACTTGACTTCACCCGCTCTCATTTCTGGATGATTTTACTGCCGGTTCAGGAGGTAATGGCATCAGCGAGCAGGTTGCCGTCCTACAACGGAGAGGGATCGACACCTCATCAAAGGCCGGCCAGGACCAAAGTGAATGCTGAGCTATTTGTGTCGAATCGTCGAATGCGAGCAAAGTCAATAGAACAATATTTCTTGATTATGGTGTGAATGCGCCCTTGGATTTTGTTGTATTGACGCACGATGTTTGGAAAAGGAGCAGAAACAGAAAGGTGTCACGTGTAATCTCCATATCTGTTGTCAATTTCCAAAGCACCCAGGAACGATCTTACCCAATCTCCTCTGCCGTGCACATCCCGAAAACCCTTTCTAATGATTACCTCCGCGCGAGGCGTACGCTCCTTTGCAATGTGGATGGTTTTCATCTTGATTTCAGTCCTACTGGTCGCTTCATCTGTCGTGTCGACACAAGGTAAGAACTTGTTACGCAACACAACACAAGTAAAACTTCGTTTTGGTTTGAGACACATTGTATAGAATTTACGCCTGTTTCTTTGCAGTTCGGCATAAAAATGTCAGATACGATTGCCTGATAAAGCTGGAGGCAGCCAAGGCACAGCAAATGCCTGGACAGTTCGTCCCGCTCTGTCATGAAGACGGCAGCTACAGGATGAAACAATTCCATGGCGCCATTTGCTTTTGCGTTGATGATTCTGGAATTGAAATCGAAAGAACTTTCACACCTATTGATCAATGCCAAAAAATGGAATGCCAGAAATGTAAGTTGCGTGTTTTCTTTGTTGTTATTACGAAACCATTCGTTTCTGTTTACAATTGACGTTTCCCGCCAATGTCATTAGCTCACATGTTATCGCAGCTGCTCGCGCCCGTAGAGGGGACTGTAGTCCCGCTTTCCGAAAATCCTGGCTTGCAGTAGCCAGCAGATAAAATAAATGATGATAACTAATACGAAGCGGATATTCTTACGGTAACTGTAAATTTTCTTTAAAAAGATAAACTTACGAATGTCGATTGCGCACGCGCGAACCATCATTTTGGCGCGATTTTAAGGACAGCTCATTATTTATGGCCCGGGTTGGTACCGAACAGAACCGGAGTGGGTAACTCACACCGAAGGTTGGGTAATTTGCTTTTGGCTACTACCTTCAACTGATATTTTCTTTCCCTCGCTGATTAATCGATTCCAATGTCATATAACTAAACGTGGTATGGCATCCTCCAACTTTCAGTACTTCCATGCACATTAATACCACATTTGTTCAACAGATGTAATTTTTAGAGGTTGGGTAAAAAGTTTTCTTGGCTACCTGAAGTTTGGGTAAAACAAAACAAATGGAAACTTTTTGCTTCTCTTCGATACCAACCCGGGGCATAAATAATGAGCGGTCCCTTAATTTAAATCAAGGTTTGGTTAGAACATAGAACTTCAAACCATTATTCAACATCTTCTACTCCAGTCGCTTCGCTGGCAATGGAAGTCAAAGTTTATACTGTGCTAAGTCATAATTATGTAATGTAGTTCACGTGTTGTGCTCTCTCTCTTTCTCATATGATTATTGTGGCGAACGGTCACTACTACGGATTCTCCTGGCTGTTCTCTTGTGTGTCGCTGCACTTTAGTTTAACAGGTTATGGGCCTAGGAGTTAACGCTCAAGTACAGGCTGACGAGTAAATTTTACTGGCTTCTGAGTTATAGCTGAGTCACAAGGGACTCCGAGAATTGCAAAGTTTGACGGGGAGAATTTTAATTTATGGAAATTCAAACTGCAAATGGTCCTTGAGGACAAGGATTTGTGGAGCATCGTCAGTGGCGAGGAGAGCACGCCAACAGACGCGGCAGCAGAAGAAAACTATCGAAAACGAGCGAGGAAGGCGTTGGCGACGATTTGCCTGTCGTTAGGCGACACGCCATCAGCTCTCGTTAGATCAAGCAAGGATGCGCAGGAGGCATGGAATCGCCTCGAGAACCATTATCAAGTGAAATCACTTGCAAATCGTCTATTTCTGCGAAAGAAATACTTCACGACGGCTATGGTGGAAGGGACAAAGATAATTGAGCATGTCAATTTAATGAAGGACTTGCTGAGCAGCTAGAATCGATTGGATCAAATGTCAACGAAGATGACCTATAGTGGCCACGCTGCTGTGTAGTTTGCCCAGTTTCTTCGAAAAGCTCATTATTGCATTGGAGTCAAGGGCTGACTCATTGACAATGGAATTCGTCTATGGCGGGACAAAACGCAAGATTTGCAAAATGTGTAACAAACTAGAAAATGTGGGCAACATAACTGTAACGCGCAAGATTTTGCGTTGAAACGCGCAAGGTTGACTAATGTGACAGAAACGCGCAACATTTTGCGCAAATAACGCGCAAGATCTTGCGTAGCAGACGCGCAAGATTGTGTTCAGTGATGCGCAAGATTTTGCGGCTCCCACAGCTACTTGCCGCTTGCGGTCGTCCGACCTCTCTGGGGCTCGGGGAGTTGTAAGGGGCGGTTACAATAATTTAAGCTGCATGCTGCATTCAGTGACTTCAGTCGAGTGGTGTGAATCTTAGCCTGCGTGCAAACGAACTATTTATTTCGAAACGAACTACTTGTTTTGGTAGTACGTTACCGAAAAAAGTAGTTCGTCTGCACACAGGTAGGAGTAGGAGCCGATGAGAAAGTACAATCAGGAATTAAATTAATTTGAATTGTGACATAGGAAATCAGAGAATCAATACCCGAAAGTCAAACAAAAATTGTAGTACGAGTGAAAACGGACGGAGCGAAAGGCGGAAAGCAGATCAGAATCGCTAACAAAATTGGTACGGGAACGGGATTATTCTCTTTCTTAAACCATTCAGAAACAACGCTGCCGTTCTCTTATTTGTTAGACAGAACCTGTGTTTCCTCTCCATCTCGCTTTTGAACCCATTGATAAGTGTATCAAGTTGTTCTTGCACAGTGGATGCGGTCAGCTACATACACCCTATTTGCAATCAGCATAGAAGGCACGCGATGTTTTCTCGATCAATTTCTAGCTATGATGATAATATGGTCGATCGTGACAGCCATCGTTGCCTAGCAATACTTCATTGCCCCTAACGGGGCTTGAGCGAGCATTGTAGAAGGACTTTTGTATGATATTAATTTTTTTCCTGATTGTACTTTCTCATCGGGTCCTACTCCTACCTACTGTAGATATGAACTATCGTCATTGATACACTTCAGGGTTCACTTTGCCTGTGTGGAGACGAACCACTTTTTTTCGGTAACATCGACTTTTGACGACTTTTGAGAATATTTACTACCAGCGAAAAGGGGGCGGAGGTCGGAACCCAGGTCGGAATCGCTAACAAGGTTAGTACGGAAACTTTCCCTTCTTTCAACTTCAAAAATTCGTTACATAGGCTGTGAATAGGCCTTTACAATTTCCCGAGCCCCAGGGAGGTTGGACGACCGCAAGCGGCAAGTAGCTGTGGGAGCCGCAAAATCTTGCGCATCACTGAACACAATCTTGCGCGTCTTCTACGCAAGATCTTGCGCGTTATTTGCGCAAAATGTTGCGCGTTTCTGTCACATTAGTCAACCTTGCGCGTTTCAACGCAAAATCTTGCGCGTTACAGTTATGTTGCACACATGTTCTAGTTTGCTCCACATTTTGCAAATCTTGCGTTTTGTCCCTATTATGGGACACTGGGGAGAAAACAGGAACGTTTGGAGACGTGTCGTTTGTCCCAAAGTTAGGTCAGAATTTGCTGTCTGTAAAAGTCGCTGAGCAACAAAGGATTTGTCATTACTTTTACACATAATGAATGTGTCATCAATAACGCGGTTGGTGTAACTATGGCAACTGGAGTATGCACTGATGGAAAAACTGTGCCTGTTGAAAGGAAGAGCAGTGAAGCCTCGTCCTCAGAAAGCGTTAGCAGCGGAGTCGGAGCCCCATTGGTCCGTTTGGCACAAAAGGCTTTTCCACTTATGTTATCCTTATTTGGGCATCATGCACAAGCGGAATATGGTCAAAGGCCTGAAAGTTAAAGGTTCTTGGAAGAAAGAAAAGTGCATATCTTGCATCAAGGGCAAGCAAACAAGGAAAAGATTTCGCAGGAAGAAAAACAAGAGATCTAAAGAACTACTCGGCATTGTACATTCAGATGTTTGTGGTCCAATGCAGACGCGATCATTGGGAGGCAACAGATACTTTGTGACATTTGTTGATGATAAGTCGCAATATATCTGCGTATATTCCATGAAGGAGAAGAGTCAGGGATTAAAAAGTTTAGACTGTTCAAGGCCATGATTGAAAAGCACACAGGCAAGAAAATTAAAGTGTTGCATACGGATAATGGAGGAGAATACACGGTGACGTCATTCAAGAACCTGTGCGATGAGGAAGGAATTCATCATAAAAAAACTAAACTACGCCACATACGCCTGGACACAATGGGACTGCCGAACGCCTTAACAGGACACTCGTGGAAGGAAGCAGCAAGAACAATGCTCCACTCGTCTGGGATGAGCTACGGTTTCTTGGCAGAGGCTGTCCTTTATAAGTATCTGTATTTGAAAGATCAATTCAAACAGAATACACGTATAGAAGGCACAAGTGCACTTACACTACACGGTTAAATTAGTAAATAAGTAAATTAATT